>PVIJ01003004.1:0-145000 GCA_004024925.1 Scalopus aquaticus | reverse complement strand
TAAGCCTGGCTAGTGGTTTGTCTATTTTGTTTATTTTTTCAAAGAACCAGCTTTTGGTTTTGTTAATCTTCTGGATTGTTTTTTTTTTGTTTCCATTTCATTTAGTTCTGCTTTGATTTTTATTATTTCCTTTCTTAAACTTTCTTTTGGGGTTTTTTGTTGTTCATTTTCTAGTTCTTTGAGATGTGAGATTAAATTGAAAACAACATTATTATTGACATCGTGGAAGCGCCAATGGTTTCTTTTCTGTATTTTATTGTTGTGGGTCTGATATCTAAGACTTTAATTCATTTTGAGCTTATTTTTGTGCATGGAATTGGAGAGTGATCCAAGTTTATTCTTTTATATAAAGCAGTCCAGCACCATTTTTTCCCAAGTGTAAGCAGTGAGTGGATTTTATTTTTTAATACATATTTTTATTTATATCTTTTACATTATTGTGTATTCCCCATAAAATTCCCACCACCAATTCACCCATGAACCATCACCATAGTCCCTTGTGCTCTTCTTTCCCCATATGGATCCCTTTTCCTCCCCATCCCTCGCAGAATGTCTCTTGTTTTTGGTTGCCTGCTGCTTTCTCCATGTGTGACTGTGGTCCTTTATCATAAGTTAAGTATTGATATATGCATGGTTATATTTCTGGGATTTTGATTTTTTTCTGTTGACTCATGTGTCATTTTTCTTCCAATGCCATATTGTTTTCATTACTGTTGTTTTATAGTATTAAGTCAGGAAACGTGATGACTTTTCTTTGTTCTCAGAATTGCTTTACCTATTTAGGACCTGCTGTGTTTCCATATAAATACTAACATTTTTCTTCTATTTTTAATGATTTTGTTCTAAATTTATTCTATTTCCTTAAAGAATATCATTGGGATTTTAATAACAATTGCAAATAGTCATATTTGCTATTTTGATTCTCCCCCTCCATGAGCATAGAATATCTTTCCATCTCTATCTGTCTTGTTCTAATTCTAGGCATTGATTCTTTTGTAAGTTATTGTAAATGGAATTATCTTCTGAATTTCTTTTTCTTCTCATTCATTATTCATATGTAGAAGTGCAACTTTTGTACGTTGATTTTATATTCATTTATTTTTTCAAATAGCTTTTTTGTAGAGTCTAGGGTTTTCTATATGTGGTATAATGTCATCTGCAAATGATGATAGTTTTACTTCTTTTCTAATCTGGATTCTTTTTATTTCTTCTTGTTATCTGATTGCTCTAGTTAAAACCCCTAATATTAAATTAAACAGACATGGTGACAGTGGGCATTCTTTTCTGTTCTTGATCTTAAAAATTAAAGCTTTCAGTTTTTCACCATTAAGTACTCTATTGGCTGTCGGTTTGTATATGGACTTTATTGTGCTGAGGTAGGGTCTTTCCATTCCCATCCTGTTAATTTTTTATCTTAAATGGGTGCTTTATTTTGTCAAATTCTTTCTCTGCCTCTATTGATGTTATCATATGATTTTAACCTTTCTTTTTTTCATAGCATGTAGTGTATTGATTGACTTATGTGTATTAAGCCATCATTGAATTCCTGAGATAAATCCCACTTGGTCATGATATAAGATCCTTATAATATATTAAATTATATAGTTGTGTATATATTTCACATCAAATACAAAAACACACACAAACACTTGGTGTATAGTTTTTTCTTGTACAATCCTTGCCTGGTTTGGGCATTAGGGTATTGTTGATATCATCAAATGTAATAAGGGGCATTCCCTCTTCTTGGATTTTTAGAAATAATTTGAGTAAAACAGAGCATAAGTTCTTTTTTTATAGGTTTAATTAAATTTGCTTGTAAAGCCATCTGGCCCTGGGTCTTTGTTTTTGGAGAGATTTTTTTATTACGGTTTCCGTTTCTATAATTCTTTCCTAGATTAGTCTTGGTAAGATGTATTGTTCTAGAAATTTATCAATTTCTTCATGGTGATCAAGTTTTTATTGTATACTAGTTCTTAGGAATCTCTGATGGTCTTTTGTATTTCTTTGTTACCTGTGGTAATTTCTCCTCTTTCTTTTTGAATTCTGTTTTCTCTCTTGTTTGCCTGGTTAGAGGTTTATTAATTTTGTTTATCTTTTCAAGAAACCAACTCTTAGTTTCATGATCTTTTGTATATACTTTTTTATTTCTCTTTCACTTATTTCTGCTCTGATTTTTATCCTTTCCTTCCCTCTACTAACTTTGGACTTGGTTTGTTCGTTTTTTTAAGATTTATTTATTTATTTTTGCATACAAGCTGGGGTGCAGGCCAAGAGGTATGGGGCGGTGAGAGGGTTCACCAGATATAGAGCGGGGAGCAGAACAGGCAGATTGACCAAAATGCACTGCTGAGCGGAGCAGCGAGCGAGGCAGGAGAAGTCTGCTGCACCATGTGGGAATGTCCCCAGCTGGGCATCGAACTCATGCCCACAGCCAATGACATCTCCACGGCGCTGTGCTTAACCTGTTGTGCCATCAGGAAGGCCCTAACTTTAGGGTTGTCTGTTCCCCTTTTTCAAGTTACTTTAGGTGTACTATTAAGTTGTTTACTTGGGTTTTTCTTGTTTCTTAATGTGGACCTGTATTACAATTATCTTCCCTCTTAAGAATTTTGCTGCATACCATAAATTTTATCTTGTATCCTAATTTTCATTAGTCTCAAGATTATTTTATTTCTGTTTCAATTTTCTCTTTAATATTCATGTATTTATGGGTTTTTTCCTGATTTTTTAAAAATAGTTAATTCTAGCTTTTTTGGCATTATGACCAGAAAGAGTACTTGGTATGGTTTCAACCTTTACAAATTTATTGTTAATTGACTTGTGTCCCAACATATGGACTATTCCTGGGTATTTTTCAAATGCACTAGGAAAAAAATCTATAGCCAGTATTTTTTTAATGGAGTGTTCTGTAGATATCTGTCAAGTCTATTTGGTTTAGTTCCTCATTTAAGGCTATTGTTCCCTTATTTATTCTCCATCTTATTGATCTGTCCATAGTTGTAAGTGAAGTATTAAAATCCCTTAGTTTTATTATGTTGTTGCCTTATTTCTCTTTAGTTCTGTTAATAATCATTTTATATGTCTTGGAGCTCCATCACTTGGTGTCTATATTTATATTATATTTTTCTTGCTTTATTAAATCCTCAGTTATTATGTAATATTTATCTCTATCTGATTTCCCTTTTTAATTGGAAGTCTATTTACCTGATATAAGTATAGCAGTTCCTGACTTTTTTGTTTGGTTGGTTGGTTGGTTGGTTGCTTGGGGGTTTTTTGCCATTTGTTTGAAGGATTGTCCTCCAGTCTTTAAATCTGTGCCTGTTTTTTGGTGGTGAGATGTTTCTTATTAACAGAAGGTTAGACTTTATTTTGAAATTCATTCAGCCATTTTTATGCCTTCTAATTGGTGAATTAAAGTCTTATATTTAAGCTGACTATTGAGACAAATATTTATTGCCCTTTTGCTATTAGTTGCTGGTTTGTTTTTTGGGGTTTTTTGTTTTGTTTTGGTTTGGGTTTTTTTGCATTTCTAGTCTTTGTTTTATTTTTTGACATCTTCCTGTCATGTTTTGTTTAGGTTCTGTTTCCATTGTCTTATGTACTATTTCTATTAATTGTTGTTTGAGTGTTACAACTGAGGTTTGTGTATAATGGTCTGTATTTATGAACTGTTAGATGATTAGATCTCAAACTTATTCTGTAGGACCCTATTTTTACTCTCCTCCTCCACATTGTGTAATTCAAATGTCTGCTACCTCTAGATTGGTTTTCTATTGCTTTCCTGTAGTCATTTTAGTATTTCAGTAATTCTTTCAAGTCTAGGTTGATGTTAACATATTCTTTTAATTCTCACTTTTTTTTGAAGTTCCTTATCCCTCCTGTCTTAAATAATCATCTGGTAGGATAAAGTACTCTAAGGTGGAAAGCTTTTTCTTTGAGTACTTTTTTACATATTTTCTGTCATTGCCTTCTTGCCTGCAAGATTTCCACTAAGAAGCCCACAGTCCAATATGTGTTCCCTTATAGGTTACTCCTTTTTCTCTCAATGCTTTTAGTATACTTCCTTGCCATTCATTTTCAACAATTTAATTATAAAGTGTCTTGGGGAGTATATGTTTGGTATTATTTTATTTGATACTCTTTGGGCCACTTGGTGCAGGATGTCTGGTTCCTTTCCTAAATTAAGGTAGATATCAGCAATTATTTCTTTGTACAAATTTTCTATGCTGCTTCTTTCTCATCATCTTTGGAGAGCCCCTTGGTATGCATATGTAGTGCGAGCGTAGCACAGAGCAGTTTCTCTATTGATTTGGGAGCCAAGTAAAAGAGAGTCCTGGAGCCCTCAGTGGCTTTTTCAGGCTTTTAGTGTTCTTTCTACATCATTTGTAGTGAGGCAACCAGGTGCAGGGCAGGCAGGGGGCTTGGGGGGGTAGGGGTCTGGCAGGCCTCCCGGCTCCCACTGAATCTTTACTCTCTGGGCTTTCTCTGGCTTCATCTAGTGGTCCTGCCTCTCTGTAGTCACTCATCCTCTTATAGCCATTCTTCGCTGCCGTGTGTGATGGTGTCCTTATATCCTCAGACTCTCGGCTCAGGCGCGCCCACTCACACATGCCCACACCACACTCCAGGTGTCCACCATGAGGCATGTTTACCCGAGCCCATGCTTCCAAATGCCTCCTGCATTCAAGGCTGCGGGTGATAGCCGCAGATGCCAGAGGCATAAAACCTCACCAGCTATTTACCCTACAGCATATTATGTCTTTTCAAATTGTCCTAAAGAGCTCTTACAATTTTTTATTCTTTTTCTCCTTGTTGTTGTATTTACGTGTTGTCCACCATTCTAGATTCAAGTTCACTGATTCTATCCATTACTTCTGATTGCCTACTGTCGAGGCCTCATCAAATTTTTAAGTCAGTTACAGTATTTTTAGATCCATTAATTCTATTTGTAGTAAATCTCATATTTTATCTTTATTGTGTTCCTGCTTTTGATCATCCATTATTTTTCTTAATTTAAAAAGAATAGGTATAACTGTTACTTTAAACTCTTCCTCAGGCATACTCTACAATTCTGTTGGATTGAAACTTCCCTCAGGTTTTGGTTGTTTGTTTTTTTGTTTTTGCTCTAGCATTTCAGTATATTCTTCAATCTCTTAATTTTAGTCTTCATGGGTTATGATAAACTTCCTTTTTTTGCTTGATAAATTGGCTTTATGCTTGGTCTGTATGTTACTGGATATAATCCTAAATTTTTTTATCCAGGATCTTTGGGTGTCTGTTACTTCATAGACTGAAACCTCTGCACGTGTTCAAATGACCAAGACAGATGCTAGTACAGAGTAATAGGTAGGGGGCATAAGTGTACTGAAAGTTCCCCTCCAGTGAGCACATGGAGTTCATACCTCCAGAAGTGCTGTGGGGTCCACACTGGGTGGTGGGGATCCACAGTGATCCTCTCCCTTAGGCCAACTCTTCAGCCTAAATGTCTGGAACAAATTCATGCCAGCTTCAACCTCTAAGCTGTGGTTGAAAAACACATGCAGTACCAGGAGGGGAGAGGATTATAGCTGAAGACAATGTCTCAAACCAGGTTTGGTGTCTTTGCCTTTCTAGAAACTTACCCTCCCTGCTTGCTTAGGTTAAGATCCAGGTGCTTTGAACTCTAGTTAATGATAATATACCACTTGTTTGTTATCTTGGCTTTGGCCCTGTGTTGGGATAAGTCAGGTGTTGCGCATAACACAGCCTCAGGCTGCAAGTAATAACTTTTTTTTTTTGTAAAGAAACACAGGTTATCTAATCCAGCCCATCCCCACCAAGTCAGACTCCAATTATTGTCACTTGGGAGCCACAGACTCATGCCAACAATCACCACTCTGCACCATTACTGCTGTAGTATTCTAGTGCTGTGCTCTCCACTCTACACACCAACTCTGTGCACTCCCTTTTCCATTATAGTCCCCTGATTTTTTTTAAATATATATTTTATTGTTATTTACATCTTTTACATTTTGTATTCCCCTTGGGTAACCCACCACCAATTCACCCATGATCCATCTCCGTGGTCCCTTGTGTCCTTTTCTGTACATGAGTGTATATGGATGACAATCATATACAAGAGCAATGACATGGTGTAAAGGGGTAGGGAAAACTGTAATTAGACAGTATTTGTAGTGATATTGGGGCAGTACAACCCATGAGAGGGAGGGACTATTGCTATATAGAGTCTCTTGGCTGTTGTTAACTCACTGGCTCTCATACCGGGGTCTTTAAAATCAGGGGACTATATCACATTCACACCAGCAGTGTAGATCAGCAGTGTAGAATGTGATATAGTCATCCATTTGTCATTCAGGGGTCATTACTTTTGTTTAGGTATAATTTGGTTATAAGTATGTGGAGGAGGCAAACCCAGCATCTTCACTCTGGTGCCGTCTTGCCAGACTCCTTGGATAATTTTTATTCACATATATATTACTGAATTTTGTTCTTGGATGAAGTCAACTGAAAATAGTTTGATGATCTTTGATATTGCTTTTTAAATATATTAGCGGGGCCTCCCAGGTGGCACAGCGAATTAAGCGCTGCGCTGTGGAGCCGTTGGCAGTGGCGACATGAGTTCGAGTTCGATACCGGGGAGATCCTCAAATGAAGCATCAGACCTCTCCTGCCTCGCCCGCTGCTCCCCTCAGCAATGTACTTCAGTCAATCTGCCTGTTCTGCTCCCCACTCTGTCTCTGGTGAACCCTCTTGCCGACTCTCGCCTCTGGCCTGTACCCCAGCTTGTATGCATAAATAAATAAATAAATAAATAAATCTTTTTTTAAAAATAAATAAATAAATAAATATATTAGCTAGGATTAGAACAGTGTTCTCCACAACTGCTGTAAGATCTTTCTACGTACTCTACCTAGTGCTCTATGAACATTGAGAGTTTTTAGTGTGTCTGGTAGGAAGAGTCATTTTTTCCTGACCCTTTGCAAACTCCAAGTACTGTTACCTGTCATCCTTTCAGGTGGTTCCTTCCCTATCCTCATGTAGTTCCCTTATACTCATTTACTAACCAGTACACAGTCCCCTTTTAGAGGGCAGTAAATAATCAAAGTATTTATACATCATTCATACATTTATCACATACTCCTTAATATAGTTATTTGAGTACTCAAAACCATTGGGTGTGGTTCTCAAATAAGATAGCCTCATGACAAGTCATCACATGTCTCTGAGATAAAAACAGTCACACAGGAATTTTGAAACTTAACTGCTGCTCTGAACTAAAAATATAAGCTAATCATTGTAAAACATGCCCGAAAATACGTTAAATTACATCATATAGACCTTATGCATGTTTGATTTTTCATAGACACTTTTCAAATCAAATCCAAAGGAATTCCTTTAGGAACCAAAAGAAGACCTCCAAATGACAGAAGCCCATTATTTAAAGCAGTTACTTTAAAGTGTCTGCTTTAAATAATAGTACTCTGCTTTAAGCCATATCCAAGTCCTCTTTTCCAGAAAGAAGTGGTATTTTATATTAGGGAGAAAATAAAAAAATCTTGTGACAATTAGTTCACAAATTCTCCAAGCACAAGGGGTAGGCATAAGTCAAATGGATCAATATATATTTAGATTGTATATGGAAACAAATCTTAACAATTCTACCTCATAATACAGAGTATATCAATAATTGTTTGCTGTATAAATTAATGAGTTTCAATTCAATGTTTTCTTAAGTTTGGTCAGGTTTAAACCATCCACTGTGCATTATGGACATTTGGAAAAATCATGAGTTTATTTAAGATTAAAATTCAAAAATAATTAACCAATTTCTAAGACTTTAATTTTTTTAAAGACACCAAATATGATCCATGGCTACCAAAAAGTAACTTTTATTTGCCCAAACTACAATAATATTTATTTCTATTTTATTTTTAGTTTTCCTATTTTAGCTTTCTGTGATTTGAAAAAGTGATATGAGCCACGTGTCTACAGAAATCATTGAGTTGGAATATAGGACAACTCATTTGAGATGCAATTTGGCCATTTCCAGGTACTGATGCATTTGAGAACATATTTAGCACCACATGGAACCCAGAATGGGGCCATGATTCATGCATACAGGCCAGGTAAGATTAGACTGTATATTCAGGAAGGTTAATCTATGACTTCAATGGCAATCATTGTTAATACAAGTCTTCGGCTCAATAATCTATATATTTGAATAAACAAGCATTTTATATCTGGAACCAAATGAAAATGCTGAGATGAGAATAGTAAAATTTAACCACCTTGCATATAAATATGACAAATGGAAGAAACAAGATATGTATAGGTACTTTGGGCACAAAATTTAAAGTTGTTTCTTTGCAGCAGAGCATCAAAAGAAATACTTCAATTTCTAATTGTGTACCCACTTACCAAAAAGCCATTCATAACTCAGATTTATCTCTAAATGGCACAGGAGTCCCTGGGTAAATGACTGCATCATGGAAATGTTCTACCTTTAGGTTTTATCCAGCCCAGGACAGTTGATGATTTCTTCTGAAGGAAGGAGAGTTTCTTATCTGTCAATATGCCCTACTGCTTTAATTCAACTAATACTCATTTCTTATGGCAAATTTAAGATCATAAAACTCTCTGGAGAAATTCTGAAAATCATTTGTCATATTGTAACCGGGCTGAGTCCAAAATCGGGTGGAGGTCATGCCCCCTGGAGAGGGTTTGCTGATGAGAATGAATAGCCCCAGGGAAAATGCTAAGTTTGCAGTTTGGGGTGGAGAGTCTGACGAGAAATAAAAGGGACTGAAGGAGAAGGGGAAGTGAGTCGTCATGATGTAAGAATAGAGGAATCAGCGGCAGAAAATGTAGCCGCCAAGACTGAGTTTGGAAATCAGACACCAGAAGTTTTGAGCTGCCGGGATATGGATTAAGCATTTTTGGAATCTTCAGTGACTTTGGGGCCAGTGACTTTGGAGGTTTTGCAAGTAGCCAAGTGATGGAAACTGCTCTCAGTTTTGTCTTTACTGCAGCCAAAGGAAGAAGGCAGAGGCCCGAAGTGGGCCCCTTCCTAAAATGCGTGAGTGTAGTCTGATGGGCTGTCTGGCCACTGTAGTTGCTGTTTGCAGTGTTGTTGGCTTGGTGCTGTGTTGGGACACCATGGCAGTTCCGGGAACATCTCCAGTTGTATTCTGTGTCGTCCTCGTGAGTTGGAACCTGGCCTACTCTCTGGCTGTTGCGCATCTGCAGAAGAAGGGAGATGCCATTTTGGAAATGTGGCCTATTGTTTGGAAGAGGAGCTCCACATCAGCAGTGGTGGGAAGATGCCGCATTTGTTACTTTTCTGGGGCTTAAAGGACTGGACAGTGTTTTAAGGTAAACAATCATATGTCAACTTCAGTAATTCTTTGCTTTTTTCCTGTTTGTTAAATAAATCCCAATGTTGTTGTTCCCTAAACCTGAGTAGTCTTGCAAATGTGCACGTGGGTGCAGAACCAATACAGTAACCGGTAAGCAATTTGGGCACTGCCTTTGGCAATTTTGAAACCCCTTTTTCCTGTATCAATATTTTGTCAGTTATATTCTGTAACATTCCCCTAAACATGCCTACCCTCTAAATGTGTGATAGGGAGGACATAACCAAGGCAATTGGAAGCCATACTACCCCTATAAGTAGAAAACAAAATCAGAGCAAGTCACAAGGAACCCAGAAGCTGAATAACTACAAATTTGTACGTCTGGTGAAAACAAAATGAAAAGTTTTACTTCTCCTATCAAGATGTATAATTTCATCTGTCTGATATTAAAGCTATGGTCATATGCTCATGTATACCTCAATGAGGTGAGATCAATGGGAAATTAGGTGTTTTCCAAAGTTTCCTTAGTTATTTTTTTAGCTTCTCCAGGTTTGGGGACCCTTAAAATAATTCATGAATCTCAACAAATTCTTGGATTTCCATTGCTTTTTCTTGTAGCTCTTCCCGAGGAGGGAAAATTGGGGTAGTCTCCATTCTCATTTTCAAAGGAAACTCATTTACTTGCAAGAAGGAGCTCATCTATTAAAAGAATCTCTATCATCAAATTTGAAGACACTTTTTTTCATTGCTGTCCTACTTAAAACAACAGGGTTGCTTCTAACTGAATTCTTAGATATTAATATAATTTGAATACATAGCTGTAAATAGATGAAGTTTATGGGAAATTGCCAATGTTGACCTAATTGCCTTAAATGTAGGAATACCCATGCTACAGTATCTGCATGATCACATAATCATTGACATAAAAGCCAGCCCAGTATTGTTTTAAGTAACAAGATCAGAATATACCCATATTTTTCTCTACTATATCCTCATACTGTCCCATGTGGCATAGCAATTGCTCAAACATTTTATTGAAAGAATGAAGTGGATATTTTAAATATTGTTCTAGTTTCAACTTTTATTACTCTGTATTTTTTCATTGCTATTAAATTGTGGATTTTCCTATGACATAAGGTAAATGTGAGGGGGAAAGTTAAAGTGAGTGGTATTGACAAAAATTAGTGGCGTCACCTTCCTCTGGATAGAAAGCAAGAGCATGTTGACTCAGTAAGTGCGAGGCCCAGAGCTGGACTGACTCAAAGATGGATTCTGCCCATCACCATGAACCAGTACCCCTCCATATAGGGCAGGAAACCCTCAAGACAACTGCCAGCCAATCTACCAGCACTTCTGATAGCCTCGGACTCAGGCACAGCCGTCCAGGAAACAGCAGAAGGAAAGAGGAGCCAGAATTCTCCAAGCAAAATTCACCTTCTTGACACATTTAGAACACACATTTAGAACAGAGACTAGAACTCTCTTTTCAACCTCCTACTCATCCTCTGCATTTCACTTTAGCATTTGGGCCCTCATAGTCTGTGTTGGACCCATTTTATGTCCCACAGACTGCCCCCCTCATTACAGCTTTCATGATACACCTGAATACCTGTTTGTTTAACTCTGTGTGCGCTATCCAAACAATAATATGAAGGAAGGAGGGAGGGTGTGAGGCAAAGAAAAATCGGAAGAGAGGGAGGGAAAGAAAGAGGAGAGATGTGGTCAACCCTGGACTAAAAAGACATTTGGAGTATCACTTCCTTCTGAAAAAGCAATTATAATTCTAATATTTTCACAGACTAGGAAAAGCCCTTTTTTTATTAGTCAGAAACAGAAATCTCAACAAACCTGTCATTTACCAGCCCTGTACATATGCATACACTAGAAGCCAGAGGCAACAGCCAGGTGGAGCTTACAGAATGTTTTGCAACATCCCACAAAATGGTTAGGGAAAACCCTGCATTAGTGCTTTTAAAAATAAATTTTTCCAAGCTGGGCCATGAACATTGTAGATAATGCCCTTCCCCAGTTGGAGGATGGCAGAACCAGTTGTTCAGTTCCAAATGTCCCCTTTACACTTTTAACTCCTTAGTAACTGGTAGTAAGTGTTCCTGGCTAAGCCCACTAATAAAAATGGGAATCATAACCAAAACCACAAACATAATTAGAGGGATCCTCAGAAGGGAACAGGAAAAAAAGCCAGAGCCAGTTACAAGCACAGCTTGCCAAGAGCTATTGAGATACTTGGTCTGCTTACAAATTCTTTTAATTAAAATTAAGCTTCAAAGATGTTTTGATAAGATGTAAGCTGGAATAATGAGAAGCCTAAGATTTTTTTCTTTTACTATTAACCCAAATAGCAAAAGAACATCTCGATGTTTCACATGCCTTCTTCATGGTCATCACAATAACCATTCAACCTTCAAGCCAGATGACAATTCATACAGAAGCATGAGGAAGAAAATACTTAATTTCATTTTCTTCTCAAAGAAAATGATTAGAAGCTATTTATTTTTCCACATGTCCCTCCACTGGTAAAGAAAAGTAATCTTCAAAAATTCTTGTAAAGACTTAAGGGAGCAACCACCAAGGCACACTGAAAATAAAATGTAGAAATCACACTCCAAGCCACTGTTTGCACCTTTTTTACCATATCTGACACAACCACTCTACAAAACTGACCCTAAGGATTGTGGGCTATATACTGAAGGAGGTACTCAGAGTTTATTTATATATTGGGCCCCATTTCAGTTTTAACAATAAAGTGCTGGTTTTAAAATGTGAAATGGCCATGAATACACATGGGTATTATATAGTGCATATAACATACATACACAACATAATCTTACAAGGGGCTTGGTGGCCAACGTCTTTCTAATTCATATGGTAGATTACCTCACCCCCTCCATTTCATTTTTTTTTTTTTTGTACAAGTGACCACAGACAGTGAATCCAAAGTTGGCACATTTCAAGGTCAAATGACGCAGCAAGCAGAATTTGACCTCAAATTATATACTTTTGTCCATTCACCCATCCACATAAATATGCACATACACCACATTTTGCTGGTTGCAAGCTCATAAATCTTTATCCCAAAAGATTACTTGTTTCTTTATCTAATACATACTGAAAAGAAAGGACATCTGGATATATTTGTTCCTCCTTCTCCATCCCCCACTGCCCCTTATCCCCCCAACACACACGCAACAGCTGTTAAGAGTAGGAGAGCATGTTTTTAAAATTCCATTGGTTCATGTAGGCACATAATCTGAAGCAGCTCCAAAATGGACATCAAGTAAAAAATACCAGTATTCAAAAGTCTGTAATTATGTATTTACACAAATTACATAATCCTGTATGTATTTACATACAATTACAGATTATCAAGTAAATAAAACAATGTTGTAGTGTTAACGAGATGAAATAGAATAAAACACCGTAAATTGAAGCCATTCATTTATCTACAAAACAGGACCTGGCAAGGACAGTTTCCCCAACACTGACCTGGCGTGTCATAGACACTGCCTGGGGACATTTACATGATGATGGGAAGGTGGTTCAGTCGATGCCTGTTAAGTCTTTGATCAAGGTGCAAGTGAGTGGTTTGGCTGTCGAACATCTGTCTGTGAAAACTGGAACCACCCATTCCACAGTGGCTCAGGGTTGCCATCCAATGGCTTTGGGTCTCTTAGGGCAAAAATCAGATTCACACCAATGAGTTAGGGATAATCACTCTACTGCCCAACAGGACAATGCCCACACTGAAACCCTGAGCCATCTACTTTCCCAGAACACTTATTTACATAAATTGCATAAGTCAATTATTTATTTACAGACCATTACAGTTTATTGTATCAATTGCCAAAAACATATAACATTTTGTTTTTCTTTCAAATAAAAGGTACCGGAACAAAATAACTCCAAAAGTAGACGTTAAAGTAGCATTTCCTAGAAATGCATGGAGAATCTTTTTCACAAATTGTTTACTTTCTTTTAGGCTGATCATTTAGTATCTCACGCTACTTTAAGATTACTTTTGGCTATCTCCTAAAATCAATTTCTTCAGTGTTAAATATTGTACCTGTGACATCCTAGAAAACTGATCCTTCCCTGTGGTTCAGATGTTTAGTATTTTTTCAGCCAAAATTATTAAATGCCTTTTGGAAAAACTAAAGCCTGAATATGTGCACATTTTAGCAGCAGCAAAGGGTTAAATAATAAATAAGAATAGTACATCTTGGATTAAATGTAGTTTCTGTTTAGAAAGCTTTTTAAAATCCAAGAACATAAATGAAGAGGACATTCTGACCTTTATCATAAATCAACTATTTTACATTGCATCTGTCCCCTCCCCACAAAATATTTCTTAATTCGAAATGCTAAACTTATTTTTTCCATAATGCACATCAGCAGGAAGATTCTGCTACATTCTCCAAGTTGGACCATAGATGGGCCACGTGTGCTCACAGCAAGAAGTTATGCACTTCTACTTCAAAAGTTTTAACTCACCAGTGACATACTTTTATTTTCATAGAGAATGTGCATCAGAGCAAAACAAAGTTGGAATATTAAATTTTAAAATTAGTTACATAAATCCCAACACATTTTTTAACTGTCACTTTCAATTTCCCAACATAACTGGCTAGAGTTATATGTGGTATGAGAATTTGTTATAAATTCCTTTTTTTTTAATATTGCTTTAAGAATTTGGCTCTTTTCTCCTTAATATATAATAAGAAATAGTCTCCCTTGCCCAAGGGCAAGTTCCAAAATTATTGCTACTAAAGAAATAAGTATTCTTATGCTTGTCCGCATAAAATATTATAAAAGCTTTGTAAAAGATATTCTATATAGTAACCCCCCCCTAAAAAAATTGAGCGCTTGAGAAGACCATTTTAAAAAATAAAACACAGTCAACAAATATAATGCTTTCCCCCTCATTGTCATTGTCGATGAAGATTTATTGGTTTCACGTTGCAAGTTTCTCTTGAAGGGCGCTAATACCATGTATTATGACAATTCACACCAAAAGCAATTTTCTATAAAAAATGTTGTAGTGACCCTTATGGTACTTGTATAATTTCATATTTGATAGCCAAGTGCACAAAAAGTTTACACGAATGATCCTGTTAATCTGATTCTGTCCTTTAAAAAAAAAAATCTGTGCTTATGTAAGGTTCTTGTCTTCCTTTTTGAGAATTCTAAATCAGTACAATGTTTGATGTTAGTCTTATTGTTCTGGAGATCAGCTAAAATAAAAGCACAGTTATTATTGAGCTTTGGTATATTCTGCAATGAATTTAAACAAGTAGGATATATACCAACCCTTATACTTTCCAACAGTGAAGTTACAATGATGGAGTAAGTCACTATGAGAGAGGAAATATAACAGACACAGAATAAAAGTTTGAGACCCAGTTTATCTTTAATCCTCTGGGATAAGCTATGAAACAAGCAGTCTGAAGAGTGAATACTCAGTGTCATGAATGATGTGCATAAGTTTACAATAATACGGGCACAAAAGAGATTGTCACCTTTAGTACATTAGGGTCATTAGAATTTCTCATATCCATGCACCGTTATATTTTCTTGCATGAATTTACCACAGGTTCATAGCAGACTTTGCCATTTAATGCTTACAGAGCCTAAAGCTTCCAAAATGCCTATCTGGCCTGTACATATTTCATTAAAAATAAACTCTATATAATAAATAAATATATAAAATAAATAAAATGTTGCCTTTGGAATTTCTATAAATAAATTTAACTTTTTCTTTTACTAAGAGGTCTTTGCTTTAAATTCACTGGGATGACACCAGCAAGAATTAACTGAAAAAGTCTTTTAAGTAAGACTGCACTCTCCATGCCGTTGAAAATGCAGCGTGCCCTTGCGCAGGCCACCAGCGAGATCCTGATGAGTTGAAGTATGGCAGCTGTGCTGTATAGGATGAAGTACAACTGATCAAAAATGTAAAAGCGTGTCTATTTCCCAGCATGCATCAGGCCGTTGTCCTCTCTGCTTTTGCTGCTCTCCACTCTCCCCTGCTACCCATCCACTCGCACACTCACACGCTCTCAGTCTCCCCCTCCTCTTCTCACAATTAATCAAGCCTGTGGGCCTCAGCAGGCCTCCAGGAGGACAAGCCTCTAAGTGCAGAACATAATCAGCATGTTCCCATTCAAGCCTCCATCTCGTACATTATGCATGCGACAAAGTTTGGCAACAGTGGAGCTGATGTGATGACACTGCTAATCAATAAGAACCCACCGCATGAAACCTTTATAGTGGTTACTTTTTTAAGGGCTCAAGTGAAGAAATTGTCTTTGTCAACTTTGGCTTAGAATATCCTTATATAGTTCAGGTACTTTGTCGGGGTCCACTGGTCTAGGTAAAAAATGTGTGAATTTCTGGTGCCGTTTAGTCCTCGTTCCTTCTCTTGGGGTCCCGTCTTTATTTAACGCAACATAGTATCGCCTTCCAGTGTCCACGTGTTTATATAGATTCGATGAGTAGGTATTATACCAGTTTTCTTCGAACTGTTCTCTGAATACACATTCTTGGGTTAATTTCTCCTGTTAAAAATAAATAAATAAATATTTTTACAAAATTAGCCTCTTTCTGTATTTAAAGCAATATTCAATATCTACACAGTATAACTGGTGAGAAAATATCTATTTTAACCCATTTTGTAAAAACTGCTTAATTCTATGAAGTTAACTACATTTTGATTTTTTATTCATAATGATCAGAGCATAAAATTTTCTAAATGTTCTCTACTTGATCTTTTCCACATGCCAATTATTTGAATGAGTCACAGGGGCAAAGGAGAACTAGTAGGATGACTTGTTCTCATTTTTACTACAGCAATTAGGATAGTGCCCTTCCTGAGAGGGACAGTCTTTGCTGAAGCTGAAGGTTCAACTAATCACTTCATCTTTAACCTAATTTTTTTAAAGTGCCTCAGTGTTGGGTACTGTCTGCCCTTTTAAGCAGAAGGGGGTTATTTTTCTGCAAGATATGCTCATATTTAGGTGTGCAGAAGAACCACCTAGGGAACTTTTCTTTATGTGGATTTGCAATTCCCAGGCCTTTAAAATACTGATCCAGAAAGTCTGGAAATGCTTTTGTTTTTTGTTTTTTTAACAGACCTGGGTGGGGTGGGGGAGGTTTGGATACAGCATAAGCCTCAATCCTCATTTTAAGATATAATGCTTTATATCAAGCCTGAGTGAGTCTCCCAGAGGGGGAAAAAAAAAGATGTAAAAACAAATATTCTAGCCCTCCTAATGCCTTGCATCTAAATAGAAGAAACATCCCTCTTCAATTTAAAAAGTAACATTCTCAGGCACACAGCTACCAAGAGAGCAGGAGTATTTATTCCTATATTTCCAAGGCAACAAAGTTCCGTGTTTCCATACATGTGCTCCACTTCTCCCGCCCCCTAAGCCTCTAGAACCTGGGTTCCAGCTAACCCCACGACCTGGGGGTCCTAGAGCTGTGTGTCTTTAAGCAGTAATGACCAGGAATAAGGTCCACATCACATCTGGAAACCATAAGCACACTCCAGGCACCAGCACATGCTTCTAAGTGGCCCATGGAGTACAGGACAATAGGACTTAATGGCCTTTTCACTCTTCTCACCAGCAAAGTGAAACTTTTCAAATCACTTCCTAGATAGTACTTGCAAAAAAAAAATAATAATAAGCACTCAAATGACTTTTAAAAATATTCCCTTTTCTTGCCGTCCTGGTACTTTACATAAATAAGCACACACACAAATACATTTCCATGCTCTGAGTTAAAGCAGAAGAACAGCTAAGAGCATCTGGTGTTCTGCCATTTCTGCCATTCAGACCCAGAGGACAGACAATTAATTACACATCACCAAAATAGAGGCATCCTTTTTACGTGCACACACTTGAGAACACAAGTTAAGACACTGAGTTCATAGACACCAACTGGGCAGAAATCATCATCTCCAAATGCTGTGGAATAAATCAGGAGTCCAGTGTAAGGTCAGCTTCTCTATATCTCTCTTTAATGAACCAAAGTCTCAACACCCACTCAACAGAGCACAAGGGCCATCACTTCCTAAAAGGTATTCTTCAGGGTGATCAAGAAGCACTGAGTAGATTTGTAATAAAATATTAGCTCATTGAACAACTTTTTGCCCAGCCATGATGGGCAAATTCAAAACAGACACAATGAATTGCAGGAAGCAAGAGGATATCCATGGCTTCCCACTCCACTACACTGCTCCCATGAGGGGTGTTCTCCCTTGAAGAAGGAGGTGAAGAGTCACCCCTTCACTCCTTCACCTCCCTCTACATGCAAGCCTAGAAGTGCATTCTTCTGAGGAAACACAGCCCCTACATAACCTTGCACTGGGAGAAGAGGCTGATGTGATTTCTCTTTCATCTCTATTAAAACTGACCAAATAGAAAGTGTATGTTAAAGACATTAATGGCTATTTTATTTGTTACTTTTATCTGTATAATAAATGCATTCCTCCCAGACGAGATAATTTCTGGCTAAAAATGTCCAGTTGGGTCTGCTGTTATTAAATAAATTTTCTCAACAAATTACATTAATTTCTTTGTATTTAATAAAATGGGCCAAAGTAAGAAATTGTATACTGAGTCCTTTAATAATCAAAAGACATGAAAAAATAACTCAAATTAAGCTTTCTTTTTCTCAGTGGGAAATCGCATCACCAGACAGACCATTTTAACTTAAAAAAGTAGAACATTTCCTCCTCCTTCGGATCTATGAGTTATCCACCAGTTTATATTTGCTTTGTATACAAATCATACTTACAGACCAGTGGCTTGTTTTGGATTAAAAATGTATACATGGGAACATCAGCAGAAGATAGCTCATTTAAATGGGGTGAAAAGCACTCAAGCTTTTCCCCTCACTGAATGGAGGTCATTTACAATTATTTATGTAACTTCTCCAAGTCTCATTTTAACACAGGTTAGTAATAAGTATCTGGAGACAGGACTATTACAAACACGCAATCAGAGAACAGAGCCCAGCATAGAGGAAGCCCTCAATAAACAGGGGTGGCTATTGACATCAGGTTAACATAATAACCTCACAGAACGGGCATAGACCAAGTGCCACCTTTCCCAGGTCAGTGAGGCCCAGATGTGAAATGACTTGCCCCTGGTCTATGCCACAGGACCTTGTTATTACTGTAATGAAGCCACTAGAGCAAGAGGTTTCTAGGAGCCCTACTGGAGACGCTGCACCCCCGAGACTGGCCTATTCCGTCTTTTCACTTTTCACTAAGCAGTTTGAGTCCTCCAGACCATCTTATTCAGTGAGACTCGATGATGCCTTTTGAAAAGGGTCAGGTACTAGGGAGGGTCAAACCAGAAATGGACAAGGATTTACAACCTATGTCCAGGAATTCAAGGCACTCTGTTCCTAAAAATCCTTTGTACTTCCTTTCTTCTTTACCTCTAGATGTAATTTTTTTAAACACACTATTCATTTTGTAGGAGGAGTAGGGGAAGAGGAAAAGAAAACAGCATGAACAAAATTCTACAGGGGAAGGGATACTACAACCTAAGAATGGAAGACTAATTTATTTTCAGTATTTAAGAAGAGATTCTCATTTTACATGCTTTGGACTAGGGTTTTGTTTTTGTTATATAAAAAAAAACTTTTAAAATGTTGAATAAACTACTGAACTGGCGTTTCCACTGCTCAGTGAACATAGCTCACTCCCCTGGCAGGCTGTTAGGGCATTGAGTATACACACATAATACAACTTTCTAGGCAACCCAGAAAATACAGTGAATTATTCCATTAAAAACAGTATAACCTACAGCCAGTCTTCTTTGTGATGGTTAAGAGTTTTGTACAACTTGAGTTAACAAATTAAATGAGATTGTGAAGACGTACAGGGCAAAGTCACCGGCATATTTTAGCTCCTGTAATTATTACACAGTTGGTATAACAAAACCCTCATAAACTTCATGCTTTAAAAATTAAGGACCTGGGGCCTCCCTGGTGGCGCAGCGGTTGAGCTCTGCCCTGTGGAGCTGTCAGCAGCACACGATACGAGTTCAACGCCCAGCCGGGGAGAATCCCACATGGTGCGGCAGACCTCTCCTGCCTCACCCGCTGCTCCCCTCAGCAGTGTATTTCTGATATGCCTGTTCTGCTCCCCACTCTGTCTCTGGTGAACCCTCTCACTGCCCCATGCCTCTGGCCTGTCCCCCAGCTTGTATGTATAAGTAAATAAATCTTTTAAAGAAAAAAAAATTAAGGACCTTATTGATTAATCATGTACCATGTACATGCTTTCAGATAATTTCTTCCTATTATTTGGGATTATGTTAATGTGTGATTTTTATTTTAGAGATAAAGTAGCAAGATTTATAGAATTAATAATTATGCTCATACTTCTGTACTTAATGGTTAAAATATTTAGTTGAGATGAATACAGTTGTTAGGATTTTTTGTTCTAAGTTGATTTTACTAAATTAAAAATAGATAAATGAATGCAAATTGGAACTGTAAAAAATATACTAGCTGGTCTTCTTACACATATATAAAGGAA
Organism: Scalopus aquaticus; assembly: GCA_004024925.1. NCBI lineage: Eukaryota > Metazoa > Chordata > Mammalia > Eulipotyphla > Talpidae > Scalopus > Scalopus aquaticus. The sequence continues at coordinate 125,074 of PVIJ01003004.1, read as the reverse complement.
GGAAAAAAGTCTCTACCTTCATAAACTATACACTCAAGAATTATAGAACTCAGACGTTTTAAAGCTTACCACATGTTTCCAATGCAGACAGTTTATAGAGTATTCCACTATAAAGTGATCAATTCTTATTTTATTGTATTTCCATGTTTTAATTTTTTTTTAGATTATTTAACTATAGCTGTTTATGGCATACCTATCTTTGAACTGTTGGATTATATCACTAGGCTTGGATGGAGAATGTGGATTTAATTCAAAAGTCTACTAAAGCCCATGCTTTGGAACAAAATCTGGTGAATGTTAGCAACTATGGAAACCTCTTTTCATTTTATATCATCAAATTCTGAGCAGTGGGAAAAACTGAAATTAAAACTTCAAAACTTGTACTAATCCTATTAAACCAAAGAATGAGATAATAATGTGAAAATTATAGTATACCCCAGAGAATGTTTAGGAATGTTATAAGACATAACTTTATAGAGACACTAATTTAAAATATTAGACAGTTGGAAAAGGTATAATCCACATGGGCATTATTACACCCAATTTGTATCTATACCCATTTAAAAACTGAAATCAGAATTTTCAAAAATTCCAGGTGCAATAGTTTTCATTGAAAGCACATATTTATGTCATCCTGCTAGTCTCAAACTTTATTTCCATGTTCATATGTATATAAGTATATATGGTATAGCTTTAACTACACTACCGACAATGATTACATTTATTCAGTTCAGTGGGTTGCTTAAGCTACTTTCATAAACTACAACACATAGAGTCAAGGTCAGTGACTATACAGAAACTGACTTGACTGTAGAATTCCCAAACATTTTATAAGTTAATGATTTGATGCACTCACTCATTCTCAAATCTACTGTTTATTACAGTCATGGTATTTAAAACCTCCCTTAACCACAATTACTCATACAGATGTACTCTTCCTCATTAATAATCTAGCAGTAAAGTCTTAATGGGAGTTGTTGCAAGGATTGGGGTGATTAAATATAATGACTAAAGGACCATTAATAAGAAGCCAGGTCTTTTAACTCTTCTCTCCTGAGAGAAGTCCCCAAATAGATAGAAAGCAACAAACACAGAGAGAACCAGCTAGAGGACACCACTTATTTTATTAGAAGTTCCAATTCAGATTCAAACCTCTCAGCATGCCACACCTTAGGTCTATTTCTCAAAAATTTTATAGCCCCCCCCCCCATTCCAGATGGGTCTGCTTTTATATCTGTGACTCTGGTCATCAAAATTCCACTTGAATTGAGAAAACAATTGAATCAATGGTATCTAGTCAATGAAAGCAAAATGAAGCAATCAGGAAGGCACCGTTTCATTTTGTCTCATCAAAGTACACAGAAAATTAAGCATGCCCACGCCTTCCCCACTTCTGCTGCTCCAGAAACAAAAACAGAAAACACCTTCTCTCCAACAAGCCGCTTACTTAGGTATTCGGAGACTCAGAGGTGAGAGTCCCAATCCTAATGTAGGGGCACAGACAGACATTGCCCATCCTACGTGCTCACCCACAATGTAGCACCAACCATACTGCCAAGGACAGCAGTGCTTGCCAAATGTACCACAGGAAATATTAGACAATTCAGACATCTGTGGATATGGACATTTGTACACTAGCTCATAAACTCTCAATACATTTCAGACACATAGTGCCACAGGAGAAAGAAAATCTTGCTCATGGAATAATAGAATTCAAATTTGGGAAGTTAAAGATTGATTGTGAGGACTATTTTTGTTTGTGTAAATGTGTGGCCAGTGAACATTTAATTCTTCCACAAAAAAACCCTACAGGAAGAATTCATCAAATGTCTTTTAGGCTTCTTAGAACACCAAATTAAAAAGAAACTAAATGTGACATTTCTTACCATAGACAATTATCGGATAAGGGTAATATATCCTTCAAATGTGCACTTAAAATGCATATGCAAAGAAGGAAGAAACTTCAAACTAAATTTTATTCTCTTTTACAGAATGCCCTTGAAGAATGCAAACTGATAATGGACAAAGTGTGGAAAGCTAAGAGGCTAGGAGGTGAAATTAAGGAAATAAGGGATTCAGAAATGATAGCACAAAAAAAAATGCATCCAGCTACTCTGTTTTATAATTATTGGATATACTGTAGGGGGAAGAACAGAGAAAGAATTTTCTATGGTAAAGAAAACAGGTTAAATTCAGGACTTGGTTAATAGAAATAAAATTAGAAAAACCAAAAGATTAAGAAATCTAGTCAGTCCAAAGACAATTTTTGAAGAACTAAAAGATTCACAGAATTTCCTTTGGCCCAGGAATGCCAGCCTTCCACAAATAAACACAATAAAATGAGGCAACTGTGGGGAGACTGATTGACCACCCTGGGCCTTGATTTCCTTCTATTACATGGGGAGTTGGGGCACCGTAGAATTCTAATGAGTCAGACTTGGGACATGAAAATGTGGAGGGCAGAACTGTTCATAACAACTCTGGAAGAACATGCTGATCAGTAGCGGAAAAAGAAAGTGCAGCAGGGTTGGGAAATAGGAAAGAAAATCAAGTAAAATGCACTCTATCAGATGCCACTGGAGAGGGGGCAGGGCCACAGTGATCAGAAATGCAGCCAGAAGTAATGCTCAGAAGCAGCCAAGGAAAGGAGGTTGCTCTTTCAAGGAGACATGGAGAACTGAGGAAAAGACAGTCCACTTCTTTCCCTTTCCTGGTAAGCCATTAGGATAATACCCTCCTAAGTGTGACTGGCCCATAATTCCTTGCATTTGGGGGCTGCCACCATCCTCTTACCAACGTTGGCCTCAATAAGTGTGGCTCATTATCAAATGTCTGCCTGACGAATAAACCCTAGACCATAATCTGCCCTAGGAGAAAACTTCCCTATAGGTGAAACCAAGTTTCATAAAACAAAATGTTAACAATGTCATAGTGCTCAAATCTGAAGGGAAGGCCAGACTTGTGCGCAAGGAAAATAAAAAGCAACACCAAAAAGAAATAGTAACCGACTCTTGGACTTCTCAAACACCACCCTCCCCCAGCCAAAGATCATGTCCCCTCTGTAACCCCACCCACATCCACAGAGAAGTGCCCAGTAAACCACAAGGTAGAGGAAGCTTGTGTCTGCATCCTCCCCGCTCCCTGGGTCCCCAAGTCCTAGCTCCAGCTGTACCAATGTTAGCCCCAACTTCTCTAGAATCAAAACATTTATCTCAGTTCCCAGATCATGATATAGAAATGCCCCTACTCTCTTAGAAGGAGGCAGATGCTGCCATCCCTCCATCTCTAACACTGACATGACTGATTCTCTCAGGACCCCTCTCTGCTAGAGCACTGACAGCCCTCACCAGTACTAACAGGGCTCATGCCGACACCTAATCAGTCATTCCTCCAAAACACCAAATTCACATGCTGACATGCACCTTTTCTTAAAGGAGCACCCAAACCTTGAAAAGCCAGTTCTGATTGGAGACATTCTGGTGCTGTGACATCCCAGTGAGTGTGAACATTAAAAATCATCATCATCACCACCACCACAAAGGAAACTAAATCGCTAATAAATTCCACTACCATGGTAGATTAAATAATGAGTTGCCTATAAGAGTAAAGTAAGCAAAATTAGCTTGATAAGTTCACGAAGCTTAAAGCTTTATGGTTAATTTTCGAAAGAAGATTCAAGGGATGCCATATTTTGATCAGAAGGAAGGTTTTTATTTCTTTTCATAGACTATGTCATAAATCTTAATTTCAGATTTCAAACCTGCAGGAAACACAATTTCCATGCACCTCCCATTCAACCTTTCTACTTTGCCACGCTCGTCCATGAAGACTGCTAAGAGGACAAGCCTGCACTAAGCAGCCGCCTTAAACCAAGCATTGTGCTGGTCGCTTTATAGGCATCATCTCCTCAAACCCTCCCACCAAGGCTATGCTGTGGCTTTCAGTAGTCATATGTCAGAAATCAGTGCAGTTAGTTTCAGAATCCACAGATCTGGAACTCTAAGTCCTGTATTCTCACCACTCTGTGCTTTTTCTCCATGCTTTTTCTCTAAGTTCAAACCATTCAGAATTGCAAATCTTGAATATTCCATCAAAATATAGACACTGAAAATCAACTTGAAGATAGACATAGAAAGAAAAAGAATACAAGACAAGTGAACACAACCAAGAGAAAATTATGTGAAATACAGCAATTCATAGGAAAATTGCAAGGAGGAAATAATGAGAGAGAGTCAGAAAGAAGAAGCGAAAGATAAGGAAAGCTGAGAGTGGACAGCAATTATGCGAGAAGGTACAATGCAGTATGGCAGTGAAAGAGGCAAAAATCATTCCACGCTTCAGCAAAGGAAACACATTATGCACCTTAGGGAAAGACACGTCTTTGGCATGACCTTGGCAGATCTATTCTTAGAATACTGCATTGAGCTTTAGGCACTTCATTGCAAAGGAAAAGCAAGCCACAATAGTGATTTCAATGAAGAATTATAACAACAAAAACAAAAAAAAAATATCAAGAAAGGAAGGCACCGGCTTATGTCAGGATGTTAAGCATTTATATCAAGGATGAAGGAAGACAGCTCTATGTGTCTCTCCACTTAACGGTATAACCTTTCAATCCTTAGGGGGAGCCCTCTACAGCAGGGGTGTCAGGAATGTAGATATTTTTCTCAGCTGCTTATCAAGATGCAGTTGAGGTACACCAGGTCAACAGCCTGATAAAAGATGTCTTTGCACCTACAAGGCAGTCCTCAGCAAGGAAGGAGGCAGGAGAGAGGAGGTAGCCAAGCCACTGCTGGAGCGCCCTCAACACAGTGTCTCCTGTGGGCTTCAGTGACACTAGCATTCCTTGTGAGGCTCAAAGGCACCCCAGGCCAGAATACCAAACCATTAAGCAACAACATCCCTTAGTAGCTAATGATGCTGCCAGGGAAGGACCCTCCCAATATCAATAATATACAAATAGCTCTGGCATCGGCTAGGAGAAACTCAAGGAGAGACAAGGCTTCCACAAGGGTCAAAGTAAAAATAACAATATGGGGATACATCCAGCAGCTTCAGTGTTCCCAAACCCTGTAGCAAAGTTGCCTTCACAGGATAGTTGGATAAGAACACCTGCCTATTTTTTTCTCCATCTCCTCTGTGAATTATGGTGACATTCTCTCCTACCCCTGCAATTAAGTTCCCTCCTCCAAACTCTCTGAGCCTTTTTTGTACATAATTCTATTATAGCATTAATCACAGCAAATTATAATTCTTGGTTTGCAGGTCTCACTCCCCTAACAAAGTTGCAAGTTCTTCTTGAATCAGTTCTCAGATTCCCCAGGAAAGGAAGTACCACTTGCTCTTGTATGGACTGTCCATTCTCAGTATTCTGTTCTGTTTATAGAGCAGCGGTGAAGACCGAATTACCAATACTGAACCACTGTTCCTCAGACATATGCAGGGTTGGGTTCCTGTGAGGCTCTCCTTCCAGTATTTTTGCCAAATAATCACGACATAACCTTGTTTTGGTGTATTTCTCTCTGTGTGTGTGTGTGTGTGTGTGTGTGTGTGTGTGTGTGTGTGAGAGAGAGAGAGAGAGAGAGAGAGAGAGAGAGAGAGAGAGAACTGTTGATTCATTAACATGAACTCACAGCCTCCAGCACTATAACTCACACCTGAACAAAGCTCACCTAACACATGTACTTTCTCGTTAAGGCACATCACAGCCTTCTTTGCATTGAGAAACACCAGCACTCTGGCTGGATTGGGGGTGCTTTTAAACAGCAAAATCACTGACAAAAATGTGAAAAATGTGGCACTAAATAGATTCCAAAAAGAACATCTGTTTACAGTGTGAGCTGAGACAAGAAGAGCGGTATTGTCTGTTGGGCCTCTGCTAGGAACATGGCCACCAGGTAACTGACATTTTCTGCTTCTCTGTGCACATCACAAATGACCACAACAGTGTCACAAGGAATGGCTTTGAGGTTAAAAGCAAATTTTAGCCAGTAGGCCAACTTTACAAGTACACAATCTGCAAATAATGAGGATTGGCTGTATTTTCATCATGTACTTCGCACATATCAATAGTAGATGGTACCAATAATGTTTGTGGCCTTTGTGAAAGCAAAATAGTGTGTAAGTGAATAGAAGAGTGAGTGAGTGAGTGTGCCTGTGTGAGTAAATGGAAGAATAAGGAAGGGAGAGAGGGAAGAGGATGGGGAAGGCTGCGAGCAGCAGACCAACACACCCTAATTCTAAATATTCTGAACTGGACTGTCCACAAACATTAATTCAAGGAACTCAGGAAGACTGATATACTTAAAAGAGAAGCAGGAAACTTGGCAATTCAAAAATAAATTAAGAAAGAGACATCGATTGGAGGAGCTCAGGGTTGTATAGAACAATCTATTCTGAAAAAAAGAGGCAACAATAGAAAGGGGAGATAAAAGACAGTAGAGAGGAAAAGGGGGTCCCAGGAGCCCAGAGACTTGGCATGGAAGTAGAATAGTAGACGGACCTGGAAGAGCTTGGAGGCAGCATGGTTTGTGCTTTACCTGTCACTAACATTTCCTGCCGGCTGTCCTCACAAGTCCCAACTTACAAACTAATGTGTGCATCAAGACTCAGGACCAGGAATCAGCATTGTCAGTTAACTTCACAAGTGAAATATTCACCACACAGACATGCTGCTCTTTTCATATGTGCATATGAACAAATTCATCTTAAAGTCTCAATAAAACCCAGGGCTTTCTGTCATGATGTGTTTTTTTCATTCAAAAGAGACAAATGTGCTTACTATCATGTGGGCGTCATAACACTTTCTATCAAAAAAGGAGCTTTATATTCAAAATGACCGGGAACCACTGTGACCTAAATGTCAACTCTTCTCACCTGAAATTCCTACTTATAAATTAGAAGCTCATAAGCCAGGATCTGAATGGTCTTCTTGTTTAAAAAAAAAAAAGTGTAGAAGGAGGAGGAAAGGAGGAGGAAAAAAAGAGCATGAAAGGGAGAAGATAAGGTAAAGGAGGAGAAGAGGAGGAGGAGGAAAGAGAAGGAAAAGACAAAAGGAGAAAGAAAGAAATAGGTGATTTGGGATGCCACTGACAATACATCAGACATAAATACTTATCAAGTGCAAGTGCAGTAAGACACTTTTCAAGTACTGGCAGTACCAAGGGAAACTAAGTCACCAAGTCCCTGCTTTCATAGAACTGACCCTTAAGAAAGGGAATTCTATTCAGGACATTGAAGAACAAGGTGCAGGGTGAGGATCTACCACAGATACAGCTTTAGTTAGTTCCTGACTTGAGACTTCCTAAAACCAGCTCTTAAGCTTTCATCATCATTCTACTGCCGTAGGGGGATTTCAGAAAGTGCGGAATGGGGACCAGGGAAACAGGAAAACCCAGGGTAGGAAAAAAGAGTTGGCATGGCATGTAAAAGTTGCATCTATCATGAGGAAGATTCCTGAAGAAAGATGGTCCCTGAGCCTGTTACCAGTAGTTAGAGTCATCTTCCTTCCTCCTCTCATCTCAGATAGGAATGTAGTTACTGATTAAAACTAAATCCCTTCCAAAACTATAGATTCTCCATGCCCGTGTTCTGGGATGTTTTAAACATGCCTCAGACAGTTAGTAAATGCAGCTACCCTTCTAAACAACATAAACTAAAGATAAATAAAAAGTTTTTAAAAGATGATTTACCACTCAAAATTGGCTAGCAGTGTAGATGCTAAGGAACCAAATGAGTCACTAAACAAAAATTAGGCTACTAGAAAGAAATGTTCAAAAATATGTTCCAAATCATACCAGTGAAAGAAATGCTAAAATCCTGGTCTAATATCTGGTTAACTCTGGTTAGAAGGTATATGTATATTTCTTATTCACAAAAATGGATGGTCATTCTTATGTACAGTATCAGACAAGATTTACTAATTCCTCTACATTCAAATTGGATTTGTCATTTACTATCTATGTGATGTTAGGTAAGTCATTAAGCCACTAAAATCTCACTCTCCTGTCTTCAAAACATGGATGAAGTCAATCAAATAATATAGAAGATGCTCTTCTAAGATGTTCCCTCTCTACCATCAAAGAATTATTACTTGAGTCTTTGAAAATTGACACATGTACACATGCAATAAAGGCAATGCCCTGTACCCAAATATATGTTTAAAACCATCCATTTGTAGATCATACCCGCTATCAGGTAGATAACTAAATAAACAACCATATTCATTCCTTTTATATAAATCATTCTTTGGAGACTCAATGTATAGAAGATGTCTGAATGACTACCATCAAAGTAACCTGAGCTGACATACCACAATTAAAAAACACTAAGTTTAGCAGTTCCTGTTATTTGGTATGTTATTTTGTTCCATAATCACACAAGTTCATGCTACTCATAAGTCAAAAGTTCAAAAGTTCCTCACAACTGCCACTAACAAATGCCCAATGGAGACAAGAAGGCCTCTAACATACTGCCAGGACCAAAGCGCCTCTCTGATGCAGCCTGGCCCTCCTGATCAGGACTTCACATTGACCGTGATATTTTCAAAACTGGTAACTAGGTATCCCTGGAAAACAAAGGAGTTGGGGGGGGGGGAGCAGAAACAATAACATTTTAACTTTGTCTTTTCATTTCATGAAAAAGTAAAGGAATCATTTTAAGACTAATCTAGACCCTCTGGATAACTATCTATAATGACATACTGCCCCCCAAGAATGTATTTGTACATAAAACTACTTTCTGGGAAAAGAAACAGAAAAGAAACAGGAAAAGAAAAAGATGTACCTGGAACATCAGTGAAGACCAGATGACATCATCTGGTTTCCAAATAATTAGGAGAGGAAGGTGGGGAACTGTCTTCCCAAGCTGCTCTGAGGAGCAGGTGTGCTGAGCAAAGCTGGGCCACAGTCGGGGCCACACTGACAGGGAAGCAGTATCTGCCTTCCAGGAGCACTTCATGCATTACGTACGTTGTTACATCAATCACGCCAATTTGGGTGTTATTGGTCTTAGAGTTAAGTGTTAATTTTAATAAAAATAGGTTTTGAATTGCAGTTGACAAGAAGTATAGTTTATGTTTATACATATTCACATAACACAATAAAAATAATTTAAGTTAATATCGGGTTCCAGGTATCTAAGTTACTTTATGTTTTCTTTTTAAAGAAGTTGATATATTGATTCTGGGACAGGTGATCTACATGGCTTCCCCCAAGTACCATAGGCAAGGATGTGCTCTGGCTCGCACAGCTCCACCCAGCAGGGACAACCACCCCAACCAATGTGCTTAATCTTAAGTTTATTAAAAATGTAATCAAAATCCATCCCACCTTCGTTACTGACTACACAGATACACCAAAAGCATTCATATGCCTGCTGCACAAAGTACATTGCTGGGCTCCTAAGAACAGAAAAATAATTAAGACAGAGACTCCATTTAAAATATATATATATTTATCTAATGGGAAAGAACAACAGGAATTAAAGTTCTGGGCAGAATAGTGGGACTAAAAGAAAGAATACAGACCAAACATTGTGTGTAATCCTTTCACGTCATTTTTGCAGGTTCCATGATCTATTTTCCTATCTCAATTATAGTGCTTCTACCTTTTTTAATAAAAAGGTCAAATATCTTTAGTTAAATGCAAGCTTCTTAAAGGAGATTAATTTCGCTTGGCATTCTTTTTTAATGAGATATATATTATCAATTATACTTGGTATTCTAAATAATCTTTATAATATTCAAATAATTTAGATTAAGACTCAAAAAGGAACTGAGTCTTACCTCTACTCTCTTTGATAAGAACAAAAATGACAAACATAAACTAATAATGTAGCTGTGTGTGTGTGTGAGAGAGAGAGAGAGAGAGAGAGAGAGAGAGAGAGAGAAGGAGGGAGGGAGGGAGGGAAACCTGACATATTCTATATTTCACCCAGGCAGCATATTCCAGTCTTTACATTTGAAGGTTGATGTGCCCTGACATGTCTGTCCTTCCTTTTCTGAGCTCCTGCTCATCCCTCAAGACACGGTTTAAATTTTACCACCCAATTTCCTCAACAGTTACTAAACAGTTTTCTGGGCCCCCAAGATATTTCCGTATTCTTCTAATATAGTGTATTTCACACTACATTGGATAACTGTATTTCTCCTACCAGATTTTGAAATATGTGTGCATTGTAATATACTTAACATTGTGCTAGGCACGCAGTAGGTATAAATGTTTGTGAATGAGCAAATGAATGAATGGATGCATAGATGAATTAACACATGAATACAATAATCACACTCCACTCCAGAGTTAGAATTTTTCAGGCTTTCCTTAAATTAAATCATGATACACATGAGCAATATAGTGTTTCTATATTCTAATAGGTATCAGAATCCTATTTTTCTTCCGAAGAAATAATACTGTATTTATCCCCAACCTTTTAGATCTACTCCCATGATAAACTTGGAAACAAAGATCAATATAGAGGAAAAGACAAAAATAATGCCAAAATAGCAAAACACACTTTAATTTTTCTACATTTATACATTCATTTATCTTGTAAAAGTGACTTCTATGCCCGAATCTTCTATTTACTTTTTTTCATAATGAGTCTTTTCAATATTCCCATTGAATATATTAAATTTCCCAATATTTAGAAATAAAACTTCGCGACTTTTTTTTTTAGGACTTTATTTTTTTTAATTACTCCAGAGAACAGACTGACATTAAGGCCAAGGGAAAGACTTGAAGCTTATGTGGGAATTTCTCATTTTTCTATCAATGTGACCAAATTACAGGAGGTAGTTTTCTGAGTTTTACACAATTTCACACAGATAAAAGTTCTTTAAGTAATAATTTGTCACATGTTGAACAACAGATTCATTGACTTTTTATTTTCTTTCCTTCTCTCAGTCTCCTTACAACAAAAATGTCCTATTTTTGTCACTCCTTATTCCTGTTGCCACACCAAGTCTAAGAACCATAATCCCAATGAAAAATGAGATTCCTAGTCAGAGGGGATCACAGATCCTACCCTCTTCCTTCCTCTCAGTGTGTGAGGTGAGGACCAAAGAGAAAACAATCTGACTATCTAGGGAGTTTCTAGCTCAGTAAATAAGAGGCAAAGAGATCTTAGTGCATACACATTTTGTGTGTGCATGGAGAATATCATGGATTGGGCAGACAAGACTCAAGAGCAAAGCCTGAAAAATCCAAACCATAAATTCTCACAAATCAGAACAGGAGGAGGACTTCCAGACATCTAAGTTCAAGCTCTTGATTTTGTAGATGAAATGGAAGACCTGGCTCCTCATTGGTGGCAGAGGCATAAGCAGAGTTCTAGTCTACTGGCCTCTGACGGTGCCCTTATCGTTATACTATCCTGTTCTCCAGTCACAGCCACATGCCACTGGGATTAGATACACAGAGCAACATATCATACATAATTCAATTCAACTTGGGAGTGATCGATAAAAATTCTCTCCAGCAGAGTCCTAAATATACACTGAGCAAACCAGCAGTAGTTTCACAATGATATGGTCAATGAGCATAAAAAGAAATGTTTCATTTATTTCAATTCATCAAGCATTCACTGAGCACTTACATTGTGCAAGAACTACTGTTATGTGTTAGGCATCATTAAAAAGACATACAAAGTCCATGCCCTTTGATGCAATAAGGAATACAGAAATACAATTAACTGTACCATAAATTGCACAGTTATTTGTATGATGATGAAAATATAAATAAAGCATTACTTGGGTGCAGAGGAAAATACAAGTAATATGAACCAGAATAACTAGGGTTCAAGTTAAAGGTGTTGTGAAGTTTTTGCAGAAAAAGCAAATATTGTCTCTTATTGAATCATTGAATTCATTGAAAAAAGAACACTGTTTTACCAGGTAGAGAGGGGTAGAAAGGCATGCCAGACATAGGGACTAACTTGACCACATAGATAAGTCAGACCGCAAGTCTGACTTAGAGAACACAAGTAGATGAAGTAAAATTACACAGGAAAAAAGGCAAGAGATGATACCAGCAAAAAAAAAAAAAAAAAAAAAAAAAAAAAAAAAAAAAAATCCAGGCAAAGTGGTTTATAAAAAGTATCAAATGCTATGCTAAAGAATGCAGGAATTAGCCTTCAAAGGCAGGCATTTGAAGGGATCTGAGCTAAGAAGTGACACTCATATCTGGGTTTTGAAAGGTAATTCTCCCATCAGTGTGGAGAATGGATTGGAGACGGGAGAAGCAGAGAAGCCGCTTGAGATGTTTTTCCACAAAGGAAATCACAATATGGAAACGCATTCCTTGTCCTACTTTCTTCCAAGTAGTTTCCAAGCCAGAGAATACTCTTCACGTGAAAAGGTATACATTTCTCAAGCACAGAAAGCAGAAGAGTTTTAAGAGATTTTTTTGCCTTTTCTCATATTTTCCCTTTTGTCTGGCTAGGGTTCTGTGAGTGGAATGTCACTTAGCTGTGGACCAGTGCATGGAGATGTCTGCTCTTTGTCGACAGAGAGAGAGAGAGAGAGAGAGAGAGGGAGATATCAAAAACTCCTAAACGAGGCAGTCAGGATTCATACAAAACCTCCCAAACAGTTTGGCTTTCCAGAAAACATGCCAAGATGGGCTTCTCCAACTATCTGTTTCTGTCTACCATTTCAGGCAGTTCTGTCCCTGGTGTTCCCTGGGTCTATATTGAGGGCTCCTCCTGAGCCATTGTGCTGCCCCCAGTCTGTGTTATAGACGGGGCAAATAAAGGCTGGAAGGCATCTGGAGGAGAGGAGGGGTAAGAAAACCCTGAAAGAATCCAGATGGAAAGACAAGTCTCAGCTGGAACAATAAACGTAAAGCCACTTTGCTGAACACAAAATTCCACCTGCTCTCCTTGTCAACCAGTAAAGCCGAGGAGGCTGCCATGGAGGGACTTCATCTGAAGATCTGGCCCACAGGGAGGGCACTTGGAAGGGGCATGCAGGAGGTCCAGGAGCAAGGAACAAACAGCATAGGCTCTACTTGTATTTATTCATTCAGCAATTCCTTTTAAAATTTTAACTTTAATACATGTTTCAAATAATAAAAACATATGAACTATATTTTGTATATACAATTAAAATAATTTAATATGCATTGTTGATATCCACACTCAAAAAAAATGTTTTGTTTTGGCGATAGTATATGCTTAAAAAAGCTTAACAATGATTGTGATAAACAATGACCATTCTAGGTCACATACTGTCCTACACACAATACATATTTTACTTAGTTAAACTGTGATCAATTTAATTAAATCCACACTACAGGCCTGAAAGTTAAAAAAAAAAAATTGAAAGCCTGATAAAAGGAGAATATCACTTTATATTTTTAAATTAAAATGTTTCCTTACACCTTGAATCTTTGTACATAAAAGTGCAGACAAAAATAATTTAAGAAGTAAATAACTTCACCTAAATCAAGAACTGTACTTAAAATGCTAAACTCAATCCCATGCTTAAAAACTTTTCTCAAGAAGGAACTTTTTTAAAAAAGACTTGAATATCTAACCAATTCAACCAATCTAGGGCAAGTTTTACCAAGGCAGAAAAAACATCCTTGTGTCATTAAAAATGGTGTGTGCTATAGTCAAATTACACAGGCTGTAATTAATCGTCACCTGGAATTTCTAAGTAAGATGATACTACTTCCAGCCCTTGCACATGTGTGTGTGTGCATGTATTTACTAGTATAGAAATAGAGGTGACTGTCTAGAAAAAAATTTTTACTTATTCTATATGAAGGTAACCTTCACTATAGATTCTAACCAAACTTATAATTTATAAATTACAAATAATAAATTCTTGTTTGACCCCAATAGTTGCAATGAAAATCTGCATGTTAACTTCCCTGCAAGTTTTTTATGGAAAACTCAAGTTAGTATATAGCAACTACTAACCTCAAACTTCTAGCAAAAATATGTGAAGTTCTTACTGTGCCCTAGAAACTGCTAGCACTGATGAGAGATACAAAAATACTAACTCAGTCCCCACCTCCCAAAGCAGAAGTAAGGACTTTGTTTCATTCACTGCTGTTCCTCAGCACCAAAAACAATGCCTAGCACCTAGCGGATAGCAAAAAACACTACTTCTCTGCCTCCCTCAAGGAACTCACAATCTGGTAGAGAGGGAAAGTGAGACACAGGAAAAGAAGAAACTCCTAGTTCTTATAAATAATTATACTAATTCACATTCAAAACTCTCTGACAATAATTTCCATCTCCCTTATTTCTCTACAGAATGAAAATCTCATGTAGCACAGAGAAATGGTTATACTCACTGGATGGTCTATTTCTAGTTTTAATTGCAATGCTTGGCAAAGCTTAAGAGAAAATAACTTCACTTCAAAAATAACTGCTATTCAATACAAGATAGGATTTTTCACACTTGTGAATTTATTTACTTGATAATGAAAATGGTTTGGCATATAAGTAAAGCATGTACTTAGTCACTTTGGGCTAGTATCCAGGGCTAGTATCTATTAATAAAAAGGAAATGATTTTCCTGAAAAAGTAAAAACTTATGCTTTCTGTCCAAATAGACTCAGTTTGTATTAAACTATTTATATCCTAGAGAAAATGCAGTTGGAATCAGAGATGAGACAGAAAGATTGGCACAGGCGCTCACAGCACTTACTGATCCATACAGCTCCCCCTTCTCATTCATCCCGAGGTAGAGTCCGCTGTCCACGCCTCGAATGCTGACCAGGCCCACTGCTATACTGATAAATTCCAGAATGCCTGTGAGACAAAGGAAGAAAGCAAGGACAGGTTAGGCAGCAGAGCATTCACTAGAGTCTCAGCATCCCTGCAGCTTTGGAGAGGATGCTCAGTCCCAAGTCCATTAATGTCACACTCACTAAAGTATCTTCTCTCTTAAAGCTACTGCAAAAAGGAAGTGATCTTGCAACCTATCTTGTAATAGTATAAAAACACTTTTCAACATAATACAAAACCAAACCATTTTTTTAAAGGCTAGTATTGAAAGCCTAATAAAAGGAGAATATCACTTTATATTTTTAAATTAAAATGCTTCCATACATCTTGAATCTTTATACATAAAGTTGCTGACAAAAATAATTTAAGAAGTAAATAACTTCACCTAAATCAAGAACTGTACTTAAAATACTAAACTCAATCCCGTGCTTAGGCTAAAAAGTGTTATAAACTAATATATGTATTCTCATTAACCTAAAAGAGTGTAACTTGAAGGAAATCTTACTGCTACATTATAAAGGTGAAATTAAGTCTTTGTGTATATGGGCAAGTCAGGAAAAAGATCCATGCAGAGAATAATCTTACGTCCTTTTAAATAAGAGTAGGCGGTAATAACCAAAGTCCTTGATTGGTTTATACAGAAAATTGTCCAGCTCTCTATTATATAACTTTTTGTGCTCTGTCTGGAAAACTAAAATAGCCTACACATATCCCAAATATTTCTGCTTAAGCAAAATGTTGATTTTTGCTGTACTTATCTAAGTCTCAAAGAAATGTTAAGCAATTAAGATAAGATCATAGTCTGGGGGATAAATGCTGATTCTAAAAATGTTCTTTATTTAAAACAAACATGGAATACTATACCCCAAAATCAAATCAACACGATCTTCTTTTATTTCCTTCTTTCTCCTTGCTTACCTCACAAAGAATAACAATACCTAAGCAGGGCATAAATCCGGAATTTTATGGCCACACAGAAGCAACTTCAATTTCTTGAACTATACTGTTGTTTTAAAATGATTATCCAAAAATATGTTTGGGACAATACTAATAGTATTGTGCTCAGTTATTTTCTCATTGTTGTTATATGTGATAACACTTTGTGTAGACTTTGTGTTAGGACATATCAAATATTGAGCTTTTTTAAAACATCTTCAAATGTTGAAAAATGTATTTACATTTTAAGAGTTTAGAACAAAACTAAGGCTAATAGAGCGCTATTCAAGTCTCATGTAACTAATACAACAAAAACAGTTACATGTATTTTTAAACAATTAATTTTTGCAACTCAAAGCAGACTGTGTTACAATCAAAAGGACAAGAACTATGTAAATCTAATAAAACAAAGGCTCCATAAAAGGGGTCTTCCTAACTCTTTTGTAAGCATAAAATGTAACAAATATGTTTACAGATTATAAAATATCTATTCGGACCAGCAATCCTAATTATTTTAATAGAATGTGAGATAGTGAATGGAAAAAAAATATTTTAAAAAATTACAAATTATATTTTGGATCTGATCATCTGTGACTCCATAACAATATATCTAAAATAAGCCAATTTATTACTGGCCTTTCTCATCTCACAAAGCACATGGAAAGATAAACAAAGCACTATTTCCATGAGCTTCATTTCACAAGCAATGCACTCCCTTACTGATGAAATCATTTCAATTCTTTGTACTATTTCTAATTCTTATGATTAAAAATAATCAAACTTCTGGCATTTTATTACTATTAGGAGGAATATGCATGTAAATCTCTTTTAGTTACCTAGAAACACACCATAATAGAGGTCATATCCTAGAATTAGTGTGAGGAATGCATTAGTGCCCAATTTTCACTACAAAATGAAAAAGGGAAAATTGCATCCTCTCTGAGGTCTGAAAAATCTAATTTACCATGTTGCTGAGGATAGGTTTAATCATAAAACTAAAAGATACTTGCATCTTTTTGCCCTTAAGAGGGCATGTAATGAGCTTTCTGTTTTCTCTAACCATGACAGCACTGAAAAACCAATAATGAATATTAGCCAACATTGTCCACCAAGTCCGACAAAAAAATAGGGCATTTGTGATGTCACAAAGCCATTTGACTGGTTATGCAGAATAGAGTCCTTAACCATCCAATCCACGCCAAATGAGAGGCCTTCACTCATGCAATTCTTAGAATAATTCTAGACATTACATTATTTCTTTTTTTTTTCATTACTGAAGCACCCTTGTTTTATGTCTTTGCTAATATTTTCATTACAATATTTTAATCACCAGTTTACAAGTGGGGAAATTCAGGCTTAAGGATGTTAAATAATTTGCCCACAAACAGACTCCAAAGCCTACACCCGTAACTATTAGGCATATCTTACCATTGGTTTTACCACTTTTCATAAAACCATGAGTTCTGTACCATTTTTATATAGTTATGCCCTTACTGGTAACTAGAAAATGTTACCTAATAGACCCCACAAATCCAGTGGGGAGGACTAGCAGCAGCAGAGGAAATGAAAATCAGGTGAGCTCGCAATATGTCGGCCTCGGGAAGGTGAGCATCTCCTCTGCATATAGACTTATTTGCCCATAACACATAGCTTTTTCAGCTGTGTGGAAGGCCCTCAAACTGCTAAAAATGGAGCTACCATATGATCCAGCAATTCCATTCCTAGGAATCTACCTAAAGGACACAAAAACATTAATTTGAAAGGATACCTGCATGCCTATGCTTATTGTACCACTATTTATAATAACTAAGATATGGAGACAACCTAAATGCCCAAAAACAGATGACTTGATCAAGAAGATGTGGTATATATACACAATGGAATACTATTCACCAATCAAAAAAGATAATCTTGTGCCATTTTTGAGAGGAGAAATCAAACATTGTACAAAAATGAACAACAATGTAGAATATATATATACATACATACGTATTTCAATAAACACACATAGCTTTTTCTGTTAAAGTACTTAAGAGTTTGACTTAAAAGTTGAAAATGATTATATATTTTGGAAATGAAAGTATTAAGAAATGTATCTCACTTCTTTTTCTGGCATCAATAAATTAGCTATAACTCACATGCCTTGACAAATTAAATCGATGATTATTGAGAAACTATTATAACCTAAGTACCATGTGTTGAGTATATACCCTCAAAGAGTTCAATATCTAGTGGAATGAAAGTGAAACAAACATATAGATATAAGAATGCAGTGAATGCAGTGAGAGGGAGATGTTCAGGGTACGGTGAGTGTTCAAAGATTGCTGGGAGGTGGTCACTCGGGTCTGCGAAGGGAAGTGAGAGGGGGTTTCCTGAAAGAAAAGAATTCTCTACATGAGAAGTAATGAATTATGTAGTGACCCGGGTGGAAAATATTTTCTCATCTCAAACCATCATCCATATCTCTGCAACCCCTGGAAAAGCAGGACCTCAAAACAACCACCTTGCTTTTTATAAGGTCACGTCAGTGATCTGAGGGCAAGTAGAACCTCGGAATGTTTGAGTGACAGCTATTTCCCCAAATGCATGGGATGTTAATATTGTAGGGCCAGAAAAACATGAAAAGCTGCCAACAAGATGCCACGCCACCCAAGTTGGAATCCACATCATTGCTGGTACCATCTTGCCCCCAATAAACTCTTAATTTCAACCAGGTCAACTAACCTCTTTCTGTGCCTGAGTTGGCACCAAGCAAGGGCTTCCAACCATACTCACTTGAGTCTGGCCCACTACTTATGTCTTCTCTCCAGTTTCATGAGTGTGCAGCACAGAAGGGTGCTGGATCAGTAATAGACCAGGAGAAGGCTTCTGTGTACAAACATTTAAATGTTTAATGATCAGTGGGAGAAGAAGAGAAAGAAGGAAAAAACATGGAAGACAGGGAAGGAGGGAGGGAGGAAGGGAGGGAGGAAGGAAGGAAGGAAAGAAAGAAGGAAGGGAGGGAGGGAGGGAGGGAGGAAGGAAG
Organism: Scalopus aquaticus; assembly: GCA_004024925.1. NCBI lineage: Eukaryota > Metazoa > Chordata > Mammalia > Eulipotyphla > Talpidae > Scalopus > Scalopus aquaticus. The sequence goes on along the minus strand of PVIJ01003004.1, from coordinate 106,377 downwards.
GGAGGGAGAGGGAATGTTGGGTTGTACCTAAAATTCAAACTGTAGCCTCACATGTGCGTCATGGTGGCCGGGCTCTCTTCTTGGACAGACACAACCTGAGTATCCTCAATCAGGAAAGCCCACAGTAATGCAGTGACATGGGAGTCCTGGAGTTAGGGACTAGTGTCATTGGGCTTTGCCCTTTCACAGCAACCTACAGTTTCTAATAAGAATGTGTTCACTGGGCCCCGCAGGATATGAGACTAGGTTGGCGCCTGGTACCACTTCAGGAAAATGTTTCAGACTCACCAGGTGTGAGTAGTCAGCCTGGAGCTCTGTTCAAAGGAACAAATGACCAAAGCTGGCCAAACTCTGAAGAGTCCTTCTGTCTTAGGCCTCATGACCAAGACCATAACAAGGTCAGCCATGAGAAGTAGGAGGGCAAAGCTGTGCTACTCCAGCTCATGTTAAACAACCCTTTAGCTTAAAGCCCCCAACACTTAACAGAGCTGCATTCTTCAGAGGAAAAGGATGCATGCAGACTATGGAGAGAGGTATGTCATGAGGCATTCTGAAAAAGATTAACTCCCTCCCAATAGAGGGCCCTGCTCACCCAGAGAATCCCACCCCAGGGATGACAAATCAATCACCTTAGAGCGTGCATCTAAGTGCCAGTCTGCAGCAACTCAAGCAAATCTGAGTTCACTTAGGAAATGACTAACTGAATGAGAGTTATAAGCCCAGCAATTTTTCATGAATCTGAACAAATTTTAAAAACAGCTCCTTAAACAGCTCCTTTCCCTGAGTGAGATATTGAAGATATACACAACAGAAAGCATTTTAAGTGGAAATAAGATTTCTGAACTTCCATTTTAAAAAATCATATTATGTACTGAATTTCTCCCCTTTAGTACAACTTCCCCCTAACATCTGACCCTCCGGTGGGTGCAAATCTGGAATCCCGATTAGGTCCTGCCTTTCAGATACAAGATTCCAGGCCCAAAGGCACACCAGCAGAGGAGTCCTTCATCTTCCACCAAGCCCAGGGCCAACCCCTTAGTTTTTCCCCCCACACCAAGTTAAACAGCAGATCAGGCCCAATGTTCACTTTTTTACTATTCTATATTATCATTTCCTCAGTTGATTTTCTGTTCTTTTATTCCGTCTAGCTAGAGCTTCAGAGAGAAAAAAAAAAATGAACGAAACATCTCACTCCTCCAGTCTATTATCCAGAGACACAACTCCCAGTTCCATACTCAGTCTTATCTCCACACCACCACCCACAAAGGGAAAAACAAAGGGCTCCCTCAAGGTCCCACCGAAGTTGTCATCGCTGCAGCTTCTGCTGGAACGGGAAGGTTCCCCCACCCCCCCACGTCCCCTGCACTGCCACTGCTTTGTCACCACCAAGCTTGCCAGCAGCTGCAGTCACCTGCGGCTGCATAGGGGCGGCAAGAATCATTTTTCCAGCACGTTTCCTTCTGCCCTTTCATTTCAGGTAGAAATTTCACCTTCGTTTTGCATCAAGGTGTAAACCCCTCCCAACCCTTCCCCACAGCTACTCTTTTCTAAAGACTCGGAAGAGAACCCAAGGATGTACACGGACTCTCCAGAGAGGAGCCTAGGCAATGGCAGGAAAGCCGCGGGTCTGAAATGCAGCGGGGCAGAAGGTGAGGCGGCGGGAGCGGACTCGCCAGGTGCAAGGAGCCGCAGCAGCCCCTCCGCCCGCGACGATAGCCCGCCCGTCCCCCCAGCCCTCCCCGAGAGCCGCGGGGTCCTAGCGCCGCGGATCCCTCCTTCCGGGCGGGGCTGCAAAAGGCGGGGAGGAGGTGCCCCGCACTCGCACGCGCTGCAGAGGTTGCTAATATTGGGACCTGCGGCAGCGGTAACAGCGGGAGATCGTGGCACTGCCGTCACCCCGGGGGCTGCTTCTCACTGCAACTGGATGAAAGACTTAAATAACCCTCCTGCCTCACCCTCCTTCCCCACCCCCACTGCGCACAAGCCACCCACTCAGCCCCATCCAAAGGAGGGCGAGAGGCTCAGCCGAGCGCCAGGCGCGCCCTTCCCCCGTTCTCCGTGACCGACTCCTGAGCGACCCTCAAGCTCAAGACTGGGTGCTCCAAAACTCAACCTGGGTCCAGGCTTTCGCTCTCCTCCCCTTTCTTCCCTCCCATCTAACACTTAACCTACCAACCCAGTCGACGGTGCCTAGCGAGCCCAAGGAGTAGAGATGTCACTTCCTTGGCGACACCTTTCTCCAACCTCCAGGTTGGGGGATGGAGCGGGGGGAGGAAGAGAGCGACGAGGTCTAGATTTTGTTTCATGGTCTCTACCGGGAGGCTGTACCAGAAGTCCCCCTCTGCCGACCCAAGAACCCGCCCCTTGGGCCCACCCTCGTGATCCCCACCATCCCACCCTGCAGCATCGTTGGCTCTAGTGGCAGAGTTACTGGATTTTTAACGACTAGATTGCGGGTGGCAAATGTCCTATCCTAAAGGTGACTGCATTACAAAAAAAAAAAAAAAAAAGTCCAAGGGGGGCGGGGGCGCTTGGAGGAGCCCGGACTGGAACATCCCATCACCGCTTTGGGCTCAGTCTTGCAGCACTGGGGGTTTGGAGGTGCTCTCTCAAAGACGACACTCGGCTCTTTCACACAATGAAGCTGGCCCTAGCCCTTCAACGTTGAGTACCCACCGGGCTCAGGCGCTCACCCCAGGCTCCCTCCGGCGGAGAGGCCCGCGCGGCAGACGCAGCTCTAGAAAGCGGGACCTCAGGCCTTGAGCTCAGCTAGCGAAAGCTGCTAACAATAGCACGCCTCCCCCTACGCCCGCCTCCACAGCCCTTTGTCCCCCACCCTTTCCCCGAGGCTCCGGCCTCGCCGGGTCGGGGTCTGCCACGCACCTCCCAGACAGAGCAGAGCCCATCGAATTTCCGAGCCCCAAATGCCTGCTTCAGAAAGAGGGAGAATGGTGCAAGACGGAGCGGGAAAGTCATGGGTCAGTTCTCCAGCTTGTCCCGGGTCTCCGCTACCAACTCTCCCTCCCGGACGCGCGCCTCCAGCGGTTCCCACACCCCAAACGACCGCGCTGCCCCGGGCGTCGGCTGTCACCTCGGCTGGAGACACACACAAACACACACACACACTCACACACACACACTCACTCACACACATACACGCACGCACGCACACACAAAGAGAAAGCAAAGGGGCTAAACTTGGGCCGAAAAAAGAAAAAGAAGAAAAGCGATTCCCTCAACTGATCCAACAGGTCAGCCTCCATCCGTCCTCTCCTCTCCCCCTCCAACGCCCCCAGACTCCAGCGGTTCCCTCAGCACCAAAGGGTACACCCGAGCCGGGCGGGCAGAAATGGAAGCAGAAACGGAGTGCCTTTAGGACCGCGCGGAGGTGACGGGGAGGCAGCCGAGTGTGCCGGGGCGCTGGGGCGCCTAGCCGGCACCTGCCGGCCGCGGGAAGATTGGGGTTCTGGCCTGGAGGTGCACGTAGGCCGCCCGCCCACGCCGCCGCCTTCGGAAGGCGCGGCCGAGAGGCCCAGCTGGTGGCCGCTGAGGGCCGGAGACACAGCAGCTCTCCCACCCACGACCGCCCACTGCCTGTTGTTCTGGAGCTGAACACTAGGCACGGTGGCAGCCCTTAAAGCGGCCGGATAGAACAGCACTTCAGCAAAGTTTAGTCTTCGCTTTGCACAGCCAGACTGCATCTACTTCTGCGGGGACGGGGGAGTTAGATTCCAACTGAAAAATTGCAAAGCAAAGAACTAGAACTTAAAAAAAAAAAAAAGGAGAAAACAACCAGAAAATTTTTCACTACTACATTCAACTTGGGTCACACAGGCAGTGAGCAATGGAAGAAAATCCTGGGCCTCGAGTTTCTGGGACCATCCCCAGCCCCAGCCCGAATCCTCCTCACCTTCTGGCATCATCTGAAGCCCCATGAAGTTGCACACATAGTTTAGATTGTGTTTAACATCTGGCATGAAAGTATGAGGAAGAAAAATCACCACAGGACTTTGGTTTTTACGACCTAGTTTAAGTGTTGTCAGGTGGATTCACTGAGAAGTTAACTCTTTCCAAAAGTCTGGTTGCCCAAACTGGCGCTCTTACTTATTTACTTGGTAAGTTAAAAAGAAAAAACAAACAGTTAAACAGAGAGTACCCCCCATTGGGACGGTTCCGCTGACTTTGTGCTTTGGGCTCCGGGTGGCCCAGCAGACTTGTGTGTGCCGGCATTAAAGTGGTCGGAGTCACCACCCTCAGGTTTGCAGCCCTCAGTGCTGAGTCACAAATACCCTCCTCGGGAAATGAAATCCTCGGAATGCCCTTTAAAATTAGCTCGCGGCTATTGCACGCGCACACGCTCAAACGGTCACACTAGAGAGCCACCCAGGAAACCCGCACAGAACTGAACACTATAGAAATTACAGCGCACGGGTTAAAAAAAAAAAAAAAAACCTTGATAACTGAGAAGACAAACGCCCCTAATGAGTCGTCTGCCCCTTCTCAAGTAATTTCCTCCACCACCACCCCCCTGCTGTTTAAGGAGACTAAAATATGACTTTAGCCCTCCTCCTACCAGAACAGTCAGAGTAGGCAACCTTTACTGCTGGACTTTCGGACCCTTAAGGTGGGAATAAACAATACGCTTAATTTACAAGGCAGGCAATATACTTATTAGGGGGGGAAAGGAAGAGCAAAAACTTCATTTGGGCACCAGATAATAACCACTGCCTTCAGGAAACAAGATAATAACCAGTGCTTCAGAAAAATGCATTTTTAAGTTCTCAGTAGTTAATGATTAAAGCTTTAAAATCTCGGAATCAGTTCATTCAAAAGAAACTTCCAAAACTCGATCTTCCCATGTATCTGATGCAAAAGAACTAGGAAATTGTGCTATATTTATAAGCTATGCCCTCCTTTTAAAAAATAAAAAGCCTTTCAATATAGACTTACATCAGTGCCAGAGCAGATCTGCAATTCCGGAGGCTTTTTTTTTTTTTTCAAGCTGGCAAGACACAGAGACAGACACAGAAAGAAGAAACGATCCATTCCCGCATTCCCCGCCCAGCCACCACCTCCTTGATAGTTATAATCCGAATAAGTCATTACATGTACACTAAAGGGTTAATAATATACCTACCAAATCTGCTGTGGTCTTTCCTGGTTCCCTGGATAGTACCATTGGGGAAGATTTCTAAGTGAAATCCAGTCCTGCAGTATAGCTGTCTCCGCCTGAGAATCCCCTTTAAATGATCCAAGTCCGTGACTGCGGGTCCCCTGGGAAGGCCCCCTGCTTCGGACTGACCCAGGTGGTCACTTAACAAAACCGGGCTATCCACCGGCAAAACGGGCACATTCCCAAATGGTACCGCATCCTGCACACCGAAATAGTTCCCAACTTCACCTAAGGGAGCCATCAGAGGACTTGGCTTTTGGAGCACAAGAATAAACAATAATGATGGTGTCAACCCAGGAGATATTAGGCGAGGTATATCCAACTCCCCTCCCTTACTGCAGTTGCTGAGCGAGAAAAAAAGGTTCCTTTCTTCAATCCATTAAATGTATAAATAAAAGTAATCTGCTGTTTCACTGGCGCAGGTTCAAGGTCAAACCACTGATAGTCTAAGAAACCACCACTTTATACTCACACACTGACATATTGATAAACATATCTATGTATCTCTATACATAGATCCCCAGCTCTTAGCAGGCAGGAAGGTCTTCATCCCATGCGACCGTAATAAGGAAAAAAAATCCGTAGTTTCTCCATTTGGTTTGAGATCAGAATGACCATAGCAACTTAAATGCCTAGGCGTTATTATAGGGATTTTTAAGATGCACGGGCTACGTCAGAATTTACGGATCCTGACTCCAGGAAGGCATGCGCTGTTTTTACTCTAACCGACTCTGCAGACATCAGCATGAATCCTTCAAGGGGGAAAAAAAACCTCACGATGGTGGCAGCGACAAATCTCGCCTCCCGATCCCCCCTCCAAAAATAATAATAATAACAATAATAAAACAAAAAGAAGAAAAAACTTTAGGCGTCCAAAGCTAGTATCCAGATTTCTCCAGAGGCTCCGCAGATGTCCATTGGTTTAGCACGACGGCGAGCTGCAAGAGAGGAGAGTCGCTTCCCGGAGCTCGCGTGCCTCTCCGGCTGCCGCGAACAGGTGTTGCCGCGCCAGCTCGCGGAGCGTTGTAGCCGGCGGAGCGCTCCTCCTGCGCAGCCCCCGCCGGCGCGCAGAGTGGCGCAGGCAGCGGCATTGGGCTGGGTTTAAGGTAGCGCCCGGCCGCCCGCGCTCCCCGCGGTCCTAGCGCCCGCCTAGCTGTGGGAGCCGCTCTGCGGCAGACCCGGCGCAGCTTTCCAGAGCGCGGTACCTCCTGGGGAACAGCGTAGGCACCGCTTTTTTTTACAAAGAAAGATGCACCGAGAGAGGCAGGAGGTAGAAACCCACATTCTCCTGAGACTCGAAGTTCTGCAAAATGGTAGCTGGTAACCTAGAATCTTGTACACATTGATGGGGATGCAGACTGAAATTGGCAATCTAGTTTTCACACTCTGTGATGTTGCGTTGCGAAATAAACTTAGTTGAGAGTTGGAGGGAAGGAGGGTTGCCTAAAGAGTGTAATGGACGTGGCACTTTCTCTTTCCTTTTACCAGACACCCAAACTGTGTTGCAGGTAAAACCGATGGATGTGAAGATGAGGACTCTCATTCTCCCTCCGTACCTCCCGCCCTCCGCGCCTGACTTCACCCCTCCCTCCCCCCACCTCCGTTCGCGCGCGGACGCGAAAACAGATGCGGCCACCTTTTCGGTTCTGTCCTGGCCTTACTGATGGATATCTTTGGGTTGAAGCTCTGCGTAGGTCCCGCCCCGAAGTCCGGGTTCCGCCAGCCGCTGTGCTGATTCTGGGGCTGGAACAGGGGTGGGGGGTACGACAGGGAACAGCTACGGTTTCTGAGTTCTGCTCGCGCGCGCGTCCGGGTGGAATCAGAGTGAAGGCGAGCACTCCAGTGGGCTCACGCTATTTAGAGCGATCCGTGCCAACCCTCGTCCTCTTTCGGCTCGAGGAACAAAAGGCGAGTTCGGTGTCTCCCTCCACAGCACGAAGTCTGCAGCGGAGCCCTGGGAGCCCCACGCAAAGCGCGTGGGTCGGGGGGGGGCGTCCCAGGGTAGCAGCCTCTTCTTTTTGCTCTGCTGGGAGGGGCCACGCGTGGAAGCCTGAGCTCCAGCACCTAGGCTCGGGTTTCTGTTCCCGGTCGGTGGCCTTCGCTCCCAGCTAGAGGCCGGGACAAATAAACCCGCCGCCCCACACCGCGAAAGGCCGCAGGGCCAGTTCTGCCCGGGAGTTAGGCTGCGGCTCGCTCTACGCCCGGGACAAACAGCCAGCGCCAGGCCCCAGATCCCCTGCGGCTGCGAGTACAGAGCGCCGCATCCCCTACACACACACACTCGCCCTGCAGTCGGCCTGCGGGCCCTTCTCTCCCCTGCATCTCTTTGTTCACATTGTCTTAGAAGTGGCCTGACTCTCAGGTCAAGATGGAGAAAGTTGCCGAGACTTTAGCACAGCTCCATGTTGCACGACGTGAGAATGAGAAGCGAAGTTGGAAGCTGAGCCTTTACCGCTGCGGTGGAAAAAGGAATCATAGCTTTGGGGGGGCGGGGGAGGGCTAAGTCTGATCTACCTTGTAGTCAGCTAGAGGCCGAAGGTGAAGAACTGGGGCTGGACCTACACTGTACCGGAGGATTTGACTGGAAGATGAAAAGGAGCAATGAATTTGCAGATTTCTTGGGCGCAGGGGGTGCTAGCGACCTGGAGCGACCTTCCCCGGCCATCCCCCACCCCCAACCCCGCCCCTGGTGGAAGGCGTGCTCCGGCTGGAGTTTGAGGGGAGAGGGCCAAGGTGAACCTCCCTTCTTTCCCTTCCCACACCCCTTTGCCGCAGTCCCAGGTCATTGGGTGTCCGAGCGCTGACTCCATGCGTCTTGCTTACGTGTTTATGAAGCACCAGAGTCCTGCCCTGTGGAATTTACAGCAGTCACATCAACCGTGAGCGTTAATATTAAATGCTCAGTGGCAGATACTAGAATGTGAAGAGGACTATTAGAACTACCGGAGTAGTTCGCATTAATCAAGAAGACAGCCAGATGGGTTAAGCAGGGGCGTTCCTGGACCACTTGGGTACATTGCGGCAGGTGGGTTACTTTTTTATAAAACCTGAAGGAGAAACTGGCGGGGGAAGGGAGGAGAGAAAGAGAGACGAGCAGCACGTGGACATTTCCACTGAAGACCGGATTGGGACAATTTCCACCCGCTGTCTCCAACCACATTCTTTTGGTCTGAATTTAGATTGTCAGCCAATGAGCAAAGACCATTTCCGCTTCCGAATCCTGCAGCCCCGTGACTGTCACTTTAAAAAGCTATGCAGCAATGGGAGGAAGGGCTAAGTAGCTGATAGAGCACTTTACCAATTAAAAGCAGCCTCCTCCTAGTCATCTCTTTTTCGCTGCAGTTGGCTTAGTCCGTCTCTTTTCATCTGCATCCCTAACTCTAGCTATAGGAAGCTTTTGCGACTTTCTTGCCCCCTTTAATTTAATCAGGATTCGCTCCCTGCTTCTGTTGGATCATGGTTTTTGTTTTCTTTTTTAATTACTCAAATAGAAACAATGTCCTTCCTTTCACTAATCACACCACATTTCTCTGGAACCCACCTCACTGGCTATGGCTGTTTTCCTCATGATTGCCTGATAGCTCAACCATGATCATGAACTCCTATGTCCAGGGTGTGTTTTACAAGTACTCTCCAATTAATAGATTACATAGTGTGAAGCTCCAAGAGGTCTGAGACCCTGATTCTAGAGACAGGTAATGTAATTGGCTCAAAACAACTGCCTTGGGAGATTGTTGTTGAGAATAAAAGGGAAATTGCATATAAAATAGGCAACATATAATGCTCACAAGACATAGTAGCCATTATATTATTCCTAATATAGTTCCCCAGGAATTTCTATCCGCGGAGCATTTAGCAAATACTATTATTGAGTTCAGTCTCAAATTTCTCTTTGGCTATCTCTTATCAAAACACTTTATTTTCTTTTTTTTTCCTTCTTCCAGCTTGTCATCTGTCTTTTCTTCTGACAATTTGGTGCCTAGACCCAGATGGGAATAAATGACTAGGGAAGTAAAGAGAAAGATGAAGAAGAATTAGTGCTACAACAGGAGTCAGAAGACCTGAACCGAACTTCCCAACCCTCACCGGCACCCATACCTTGTGATTGCAGGTTCCTCCCTCCTGGGCTATGATGAATTTGTGTGAAAGGGTTTGTGATATATCTATGTAAAAATGATCTATAAGCTATAATTTCCACCCAAATTTAAGGTGACCATTTGAAAAAGTTACCCTGATTACCTCCCCAGATATGTTTATTAACATGATTCCTCCTCAGTTTCCTAGATCACCAAATGCAAATCACAGAATCCTTCCTGTCCTTTCTTACAACAATAAAGGTATAACTGGGCCTCTATCCCTTCATCTTCAATGCCCTCATTAGCCCCATGCAAATTTACAACCCTTCCATCTATTTATGGGCTTTCATTTTGGAACTGTACACAGTGTAAGGTAGAGGGCAGTGGTTTGGGAAGGTTGAAGTTTGTTCTGACCCTATGGACTAAATTTAAATTCCAATTATAAGTGGATAGAAATGTTGTCGCCTACGTTTATTGACTGCTTACTGTTTCCCAGATGCTGTACTAAGTGTTTTTGTGTTTCATCTTTTTAATTCTCAAAACTACCTTATGAAGTAGGTGCTAGTATTATCCCATTTTACACCTGAGGAAACTAGCTTATAGAGATGAGGTAACATGCCTGTTGCCACAGTGCTTAAGATAGTGGAGCCAAGTTCATAGGTCACAGACCCACATTGGGCAGCAGCCCTCTATTTTGATCAGCATATACTTTTTCAAAAAGTTAATAGCATGTTTTCATAAAATAAATATATAGAAGAAAATAGCTTATACCTATTTAAACAACAACCAGTTAAAAGACACTAAGAAGAAAAAATGACCCCAACTACACCAGGAATAAAACTAAGAGAAAGATTCCTAGGCATAAAATGAACAAAAAGTGCAAGTTTATATGAAGAAATAGTTTTAAAACTCTCTAGGGACACAAAAAACTTGAACAAATAGAAAGTCATACAATATTCCTAGACAGTAAATTCAATTTCATAAAGTTGCAATAATTCCTGTTATTATAAAAATTTAACAATCATAAAAAAATGCCAAGTGTTTTTGTTAGACACAATAATGCTAAAGTTAACATATAAGAAATTTAAATTGACAAAAATGTTTGATATTGACAAGAAAAATAAAGGGGCAACTATCCATGCAACATGTTTAAATATTTCAACGCTATAATAACACTGGTCAACAGTGAGATCATAACTGACTTTAAAAGGCCCTAATCTGTAGTATCTTGGTGTGCTGAACACGAATATAACCCTGAAAATTTTATATTAGCTCTCATTTTAAAGATATTTCATATAATCCATTTTATATGTTTCACCATGTAAATTTATCCAGTAGGACTGCAACAACATCCTAAATTAGCCTGGAATGATGTAATATTGCATCGCATTGCATAATACCATCATGCACACATCATCCAGAGTTGATTGCATCATTTTCTGATGCAATGCAATACTACTTACAGGTAGCTGCTGAAGTAAGCTGACGTCAGCAGTGCACTAGATAAAGCCCTGTCGGAAAGGTTGAGCATTGAAAATATTTCAGACTTTGTGCAAGACAGTTTAAGCTACTGTTCCATAGAATTGTTATTAGTTTATCCATTTAGGCACAATACAGACAGTAATGCCTCAGAAGTGCATTAATAGCTGGACAATTTCTGCTCTATTTGTGGAGAAGTAACATTTGCCAACCAGAAGAAAGGTATCACTTCTCAAGTGAAGAAGGCTTATCATCTTTACTTGGTATGCAAGGTTGGTGACCAAGACAAGCCTTTGGCCCCACATAGATGCTGTGCTACATCTACAACACAGCTTTCACAGTATTTCAATGGCAAAAGACCATCAATGCCATTTGCAGTCCCCATAGTGTGGAGAGAGCCAAGCAACCACATAAAAGATTGTTACTTCTGCTTGGTTCCTCTTCTTTCCAGCGTAATAACGAAGCAAAAGAAGTTGAGAATAGTCTACCCAAACATTCCGTCTGCACTGAGATGACCAGTTCAACAACTTGCTGCAGGGTGATGTGAAACAAGCATGGAATGTTTTCTGCCTAGTGTCTACAAACTTTCTTGGGAATGTTAGGGCAGAAAACTACAAGGAACTAGTAGAAAACATGCTAATGCAGTATCAGAAACTTGGCTGCAATATGTTTCTAAGGATCCACTTCCTTCATTCCCATCTGGATTTCTTCCCCGAAAACTGTGGTATGCTTAGTGATGAACATGGCAAACGTTTTCATCAAGATATCGCATCAATGGAACAAAGACACCAGGGAAAATGGTCCACCACAATGCTGGCTGACTACTGCTAGACACTCCCCAGAAATGCTCCTGAACAGCTGTACAAGAGACCAGTGAAGAAATCTAAGAAGTAGTCTGTGACTTGATTTTTTTACAGGTATGAACCATAGGCCTATTACTATTGGCATGCATTTCGTGATGTAGACATAAATTTATTGCAGATTACAAAAAAAAACTATAGCCAAAATTAGTATTTGACTCTCATATTCATATTGAGCACATACAAATTGATAGGGAATGGCTAATTTTATTTCAGTAACATGACCTTTGTAAAAAGTTGTTGACCAGTGATTTGCATGCAGTTTGTAATGTAAACATCAATTTATTGCAGATTACAAAAAAAAACCTAGAGCCAAAATTAGAATTTGACTGTTTTATTCGTGTTGAGCACTTACAAATTGATAGGAAATGACTAATTTTATTTCAGTGATATGACTTTTGTAAAAATTTGTTGACCAGTGTAATTAAGACTGTAGTATCATCATATGAATTATTCATATTGGTATATGAATATTTAAAAGATAAAGATAAAAAATTAAAAGATAAAGCAATAACAGAATAGAAATTACAGAAATAGACCCAAAAACATATTAAAAATTAATACATGATAGTGACTCAATGAGAAAAAAATGAATATTGAGTTAATGGTTTTGAAATAACTGACTAGACAACTAGAAAGAAAATAAGTAGTATTTATTCCTTATACTTTACATGAGGATAAACCTAAATGGAGCAAATGTTTGAATATAAAAAAATAAAACGATACTATGCACTGAAAGAAACAATGATCATTTTGATCAAGTTGATCACCTAAGTTATGAAAGCTTAACTGTATCACAGAACTCAAATGCCTAAAAAATAATAGTCTTAAATTCAACCACATTCTAAACATTATTTTAGCTTGAATGGGAGAAAAAAACAAATTCAAAAGATAACAAAATAGAAGAAAATGTTCATGTCATACTAACATAAAGGACTGACTTCCCTAATATATGAAGAGTTTCTACAAATCAATAAGAAGCTATTTTACTGGCACCTAATCAACCTGGGGAAAGGAAAGTTTCCAACTCCAGCACTCTATAACCTTCAGTGTTGATGAATGAAAATACCCACCCAAGTCTACTGAAAGACTGAGACTTAATCATAAAACTATAGAACATTTACCCAGTGCCCATACCTACCACCACATCCACAGAGCACCAGTATAATAATAGGGATTAGCACTAAAAGAACTACAAGTCTCAGACCCTATTTAAGGATTCTCAAGGGAAACCCAAAGACAACAGGGGAGACAAAAATAAAAACACCAAAGGAAATTTTAGCCCCTGATACCACAGCTACGGAAAAGAGTAAACACAGCCTAGCTTTGAGCCAGATAAACATAAGACTTAATAGTAAAGGCCTATCTATCTCAGCAACTTTTATTTAATATGTTGTATCCAACTTTCAACAAAAAAATCACAAGGCATATGAAAGGTATTTTTAAAGCACTGTGTAAAGAGACAAAGCAAGCATCAGAATCAGACTCAGATATGGTAGAGATTTTGTAGTTATCACACCAGAAATTTGAAATATTATGATTTATATGCCAGGAGTTCTAATGGGAAAAGTACACAACATGCAAAAATAGATGGGTAAAGTAAGCAGAGAAATGGAGACTAAAGAAAAGAATAGGGCCTTCCCAGTGGCGCAGCGGTTAGGCGCTGAGCTGTGGAGCTCTCAGCAGCGGCGATGCGAGTTCATCACCCAGCCCAGAGATTCCTACCCGGCAGACCTCTCACCTTTCCTGCTGCTCCCCTCAGCAGTGTATTTCTGTAGATCTGCCTGTTCTGCTCCCCACTCTGTCTCTGGTGAACCTTCTCATCACCCCACACCTCTGGCCTGTACCTCAGCTTGTATGCATAAATAAATAAATCTTTAAAAAAAAAAAAGAATAAAAGCACTGTAAGAGAATGGCAGACTGCCTTTGATGGATTTATCAGTAGACTGGTAACAGTCTAGGAAAAACAAATCAGTGAACTTAAATAGATGTTAATATAAACTCAAATTGAAATGCACAGACTTGAAAAAGTATAAAAAAAATGAAACAATATCAGAGAGCTGTGGGGTAATTACAAAAGATATGGGAATACCAGAGAAGAAAGAGAGAAAATATGTAATTTTGGCATAAAAGAACTGAGGTGTAGGCCAGAGGTGCAGAGGGTGGGGGTAAGAGGATTCACCAGAAACAGAGTGGGGACAGAACAGGTGGATCTACTGAAATACACTGCTGATGGGAGCAGTGGGTGAGACAAGAGAGGTCTGCTGTGCCATATGTGGGTTAGCTCCCTGGCCAGGGAGGCCCAAAAATATATAAATATTTGAATTGATAATAGTTGAAATTTTTCCAAAATTAAAGCAGACTCTAAATCATAAATCTAGGAAGCTTAGAGAATAGTAAACAGGACACATACCAACAAATCTATACTGTGTATCATAGTCAAGATATCATATTCCATATGTATAGTCAAGATATCATATTCCATATGTATAGTATAGATCATCATCAAAGACAAAGAGAAAATCTTGACAAAAGCCCGGGAGGGTGGGAGGTGGGGGTGAGAATCCTACCTACAGAAGAAGAGGATAAGAAGAAGAATGGCCTTGAACTTGTCTTCAAAAATCATGCAAGCAAGAAGAGAACAGAATGAAATATTTAAAGTGTTGAAAGAAAACAATAGTCGAGTAACAGTCAGTGACAAAAAGGAATAAACAAATGTTTCTTAAACATTAGTAAATAAGTTTTATTCTAGTCACAATAAAAGAAATGCAAAATAAGATTATGATAAGTCATTTTTTACTGAAAAATTGACAATTAGGAAGTAGTATGAAACACTGTGTTAAGAGTTAGGGAAGTCAGGCACTCTCATGCATTATTGTGGAGATGAAATTGGCACAATATGAAGGGCACTTGGGTGATATCTACTAAAATTACAAGTACACAGATCCTTTGACCAGCAATCTCTCCTCTAAGGATTTAGTTTAAATATCTGTGCACACAAACAAAGTCGAGTGCCGAAGATTCATCACTAAAACACCCTTTGTAGAAGCTAAAGATTGGAAACAGTCCAGGTGTCCATCAAAAAGGTATGGTTAAATAAATTATAGTAAATCAGTAAAATGGAATCTTAAGCAGCTTGTTAAGGGGGGACAAAATAGGGAAGCCTTTTGTATACTGCTAGGGACTAATCCATCTAGAATAGCATGTATGTTATACCATCATTTGGTCCTAAAGGAAAAAAAATTACAGTTATAAATATGAGTAAAATATCTCCAGAAACAAATACAACAGCATTGATTGCTTTTAGGAAAAGATATTGGATAGCTAGGGGACAAAGGGTAGGAGAGACTATTTTCACTATAATACTTTCTTATCCTTTTGAACTGCTTCAAAGTATTTAGTATTTATTTACAAAAACATAAAAACAGGTTATTTTTAAAATATAGTCACTTATTCCTCTTTAAATGGAAGTATTGTGCCTGATGCAAAAACATGAGAGAAACTGCAGTAACGGTCATAATTAGACAGTGTTCCCCCACACAAACTCAGGTACAGGAATTGACATATCTCTAAAGCTGTGTGATCAAGTCAAACTCTTCAGGTCTCTGGGAAGCTCTCACAGCTTTTCCTTTCCATCTCTTTTAGTTCATCTAGTACTCATTTCTTCCACAACTCTCTGGTGCCTTTAAAAATAGCATTTTTGTAATTTCTCCAGCTTTTCCTATTTGTTCAGTAGGACTAATAACTTCCCTGCCTCAACCAACTATATTATATTTAAAAAAAAAACAGTTATTTCATAATTATTCTTGAAAATAAGAAAATTATCCTGTCAGGAGTTCTACCTTTACTTCATAATGTTTTATAGTTTGCAAAGGTCTTATACATCTAACTATCTTAACTGAACCCTTTACAAAGTCTGTGCCCGATTCAGAAGGGAATCTCATACCACTTGGGCACAACTGTTTATATGAAAGACGAGGAGGACTTTTCTAAGTTCTTCTGAGCTCTATCTTACTCTATCTAATTTAAGGACATAAAAATAAATGGGAGATTATTCATCAGGTTAAACAACATAGTCTCCAACCACTGACTTGCACTTTTTAGCCTTTATTTATAAGACTACATGGATGCAGACAGATCTAAGAGGAGATTAAAATTATTAGTAAATTGCCTTCTCAGATCTTCATAAAGCTAGGCTTACAACATTTATGAAACAGCCACCTCAGATAGCATGTTCCCCATGGTTGCTGACTGGAGAAAATACAGAATCAAAAGAAAAAATTCCAGATTTTTCTAAGGAGATTTTATATATAAATATATATATTGGTAAAATTGTGCTCTATCTGAACCTCCTGGCACGTCACTTCTCTGAATAATGCTGATATATACACTCACCTCTGATAACTATACAGGCTTCTCAGTATTATAGAACTGCAAGGATATGTTTATCCTTACTATCTCTCTACATAGCTTTACCAAACTGGCCCTTCGAAGAAGTGGAATGTACAGTATTTTTAAGTATCTTCTAGATAGCTTTTGCCATTCATCAAAGACCAACTTGGAAGAGTAGCTCTTATTCAGCTGAGCTGGTCATAGCATTGCGGTCAACAGTATTGATGTGGTATCCTCAGAAAAGAATATTGATTAATTAATTTTTCTTAAACATAATTCAATAATGTATCAGAGGACCCTCTTTCCCATAGTAAACACTCCTTGTGATGGACCACCAAGTGAAGACATTGCTACTGAACCATTTCTGTGTACTAGGGGTTCCAAAGCTTTTCCTGAAAATCATTTGGAATCCTTGTTTAAAATACATGTCCCTGAGATCAACCCATAGAGACTCCAATTCAATATGTCTGGAGGAGAGCCAAAATATCCACATTGCTAATAAGTATCCCAGGCGACTCTGGGTGGTTATCAGGGAACCCACACTTGGAGGAACTATGCTGCAATATCTTGTAGCCATTAGCTTGTTTGGCCTTTGGTGATTTTCACTGGTAATTGTTATTCCTTACCTACTTCAGTGGTTCTCAAGCTTGGCAGAGCATTGGAGTCAACGAGGAGCCAGCCCCACCTGGCTCTCAGCCTCAAAGATTCTGAGTAAATCAGTCCAAATGGAGCCCAACTGGGTGCATTTTTGCAAAGTTCCCAGGCAATGGTCCAGCTTGAAGGTATGGTCTTCAAACCAACTCCCTGACCCATTCAACCAGTCTCACCACCAAGTGGAAACCAGTCTCACCACCTGGGAAAACTGCCTGCTATGGTCCCCCTGGTCAGAATCCCAACATATGAATATATATTACATACACACATGCATTTGTGAGAGAGACTGGGTGTACATGAATATACAAAGTACCAAGAAGTGACAAAACAGTCTCCTATGTGGTTGTGATACTGCCCTCACCCCAGTTGGATGAAAATGTTCCTTCTATATAAGCCCACTCTAGACTCTAACTACAAGTTAGATACATTGCACATTTGTTCTCTAAATGTACAGAACTATATATAATTCACTATTGTGTATTTATCTAGGAGGGTTCATTATTTATGCTAAACAAGTTTACAGATGTTTCAAGTTTTAAAGATAGAATAAATAAAACCTAAAGATAGGGCATGAGCAGATTCAGGGGAGACTTCCTGTAATTTATCTCACCATTGTTCCTTCCATTGACATTGAGTTTCAATTCTCATTATTCACATCTCATATTCACATCTTCGAATTTAGATTTCTTTCCTGCAGTTGGCTTGGCTCCTGTCGTACTCTCCTCAGTAGAGATGGCCACTTCCATCCAGAAAATAACAATTCTGCATTTATTTGTATACCATCAATAAGTCTCATTGGAACAGTCTTTTTTTTTTTTTTTTTAAAAAGACTTATTTATTTATACATACAAGCTGGGGTACAGGCCAGAGGTGTGGGGCAGCGAGAGGATTCACCAGAGAACAGGCAGATCAGATAATGTAAAAGATACGAATAACAAAAATAAATATTATATTTAAAAGTAATAAAATAAATAAATAAAAGAAATACACCGCTGAGGAGAGCAGCGGGTGAAGCAGGAGAGATCTGCCGCACCATGTGGGACTCTCCCCGGCTGAGCATCGAACTCTCATCGCGCTACCGACAGCTCCACAGCGCAGCGCTCAATCGCTGCGCCACCAGGGAGGCCTCATTGGAACAGTCTTCCTGGTTAAATAACACTGATCTCCTTACTTCATTTTCATTTTGCTCACCCTCTAACCTTACCCTGTATTTTTGTAACTTCTCTGCATTTTCCATTTGGGGGATATGTCCCCCCAAACCACCCAAGTGTAAGCACCACAAAGTTAGTGCTCATTGCCCTGTTCAGCTGTGTATCTGAATCCCAGGAAGGTGTGTGTATAGGGATATTGGTCCATCTTAGGTGTGCAATGAAGATTTGCTGACTGAACAAATGAAGGTTCCTATCTTGCCCCTGTATGTCCCAGGTCTGATTATATCTGCTAAGATTATGTGCCAAAAAATTTAATTCTTTTCTGCTGGCTGTCAGGATGTTTAATTACACTTTACAGCCATCTGCTTCAATGCAAGGAGAAAAATTTTAAAGTTCTATAAAATATTACTTGGGGCTACTTTCCAAACCTTTCTTCATTCACTCAAGACATTCATTCAAGCATTAGCCCTGATGTTACAGCATTAGTTTTGCCTACAACCAATATTTCATTTCTTCATTTCATTTCTTATGCTGTGCTAAACCCCAACTTTGCCATTATTGATAAGTAAGCATAGAGTCTGGCATTATAGGTCAATGAATGTTGACACTTGGACCAGAAACCAATTTTTGAACAAAAGGCTAGTGCTAACATTTCTCTTTTCCTTTGTGAGTGATTATCTTCTGTTCAATTTTTTTTATAGAGCACAGTGATTTCTGTGTTTCTGAAGAATGTCTTTGGCTTGAAAAGGCAGGGGTAGATTGACCCTAAGAGAAAATAAAAGTTGCCTCCTTCACTTTTTCTTTACGCTAAGTAGGCTTAGCTGTTGTTCCTTGGATTATGCAGAATGGAGAGAAAACCCTAAAAGAGGAATCTGAAAACTATGAAGGCTCCATTAGACCTTGGCAGAGGCCCAAAGAGACCACCAAGCTTGCTCATAAATGTGCAGTGTATAATAAAAATGTGATGATTATTATTATACATTTACTGAGCAGCAAAAATGTGCTAAATTTTTAAATACATGCAGTCAGTTATTCGTGTCTCCTGATGGGTATGCAGAAACTGCTGGCTATTTGTTTTTCCCTGTAATTGGCATGTTTTCATCACCCGATGGGTGCCAGAGGTCACTGTTCCGCTCTTTTTCCTGAGGTTTTCTGTGGGGCAATGATGTACCCCATCTCTTCACATTGGTACTGCTTAATTATGGAGCAAGTTCCATCCACGGATTAAGTCACTGTGGCATAAGGAGAGTAACCAGATTCGTTGGATTTTTTTGGGGGGGGGTTCTTCAAAAGAAAGTATTTGGTTGAGCTTTCAAAGTGAGGAATTTGCTTCTTAACCCAAAGAGCACAGACAAAAATGACTTCGTATCCTAAATCTACTGACTTAGAAATCACTGTTGTAAATCACTACTCATTTAGGGCAGACTTCGGACAATAACAACAACAAAATTAGTTCCTCAGCAAATTTTAGAACTCCAACAATCACAAGCACTTTATCAACTCTTAGGCAAAGTGTCCTTTAAATATCACAATGTTTAACACGTGGGAAACCACAACTTGAATTTCAAACCAGAAACAGGTATTTTGTGAACTGCCTGCTTTCTCTAGACTCTGCAATGAAAAGAATAAAATCAGTCAATAGAAAGCTCTTATTTTAAGTTATGTGAAGTCTGCGATTTTTCATTGTGCCTCATACTCTTTAAAGCTACCAGTCACTGAAATGATTCAAGCCAAAGCAGAAATTGAATATACAGGACCCAACTTGACCTAGCTTTACTACCCCAGCACACCTGAGGCCAGCTGCTTAAAAGGTCCCCTCCCTTTTTGCACCTGCAATTATTTTCATGAACAAATAATGTAAGCTAAATTGGTCGTTTGTGAGATGAATTCAGCATTAGCTCCTCATTTTGACTGAATAAGGGATCATCTTCTGGTGAAATTACATTTTACAAGCAATTTTTGTGTCTGCACGCTATGACTGAAAGAAATGCTTAACTGGGGCAATGACAAGAACGCTTTCTAAAACTCACAACACTAAAATGTACTTGTTATTTTGTCTCCCCCTACTTTTTCTAAGTTGATAAATCAACAGCTATCATACACACAAATTCAAAAGAGTTTAAAGAGTTCTAAAAAAAAATTTAAATTTTTCATTTTCTTGTTCCAATCAAGTGTCCAGATGTAAGTCAAACAATTATGCTAAAGAAAAATTATGATGATGAAAAAGTCCCAGCTTATCCGTGTATCCACCTATTGACCATATTATCTTTAGTTTTTTTCTTATATAATTTTTATATTAAAAAATATTTTTGGGCTTCCCTGGTGGCCTAGGGTTAAGTCTCAGTGCTACTACTGTGAGGGCCTGAATTCCACGATCCCCTGCTGGGGAACTAACCCACATATGGCACAGCAGACTTCTCCTGTTTTCCTCTCTGCGCCACTCTGTCTCCAGTGAATCTTCTCACCACCCTCCCACCCACCCCCTCCTCTGGCCTATACTCCAGTTCTTATATGCAAAAATAATTAAAATCTTTTAAAAAAATATTTTGAGAATCATTTAACACCCGAGTTTTCTACATAGAAGTTGTAGTATATGGGTCCACATTCTGCCAAGTTTACCAAGATCCTAAATCTGTAGAACAAATTAATTGAGTCATTTAGAGAAAGAGTGTGACTAAAATTGAAGTGCTTTGTCTCAGCCCAAGTTGAGGAGATTGAGGCCTCTGTGATTCCAATTTTAAGAGACTCTCATCCCCAGGATTCACCCTCACTGGAGGGGCTTTGAGAGGGAGCACCTCCTTAACCACTTACCGGGTGCTCAGCTCCTTCTAGGATCAAGTCAATGCTGCAACAAGCAAGGCTCATCAAAGGCAAACCATGTGCCATTAAAGTTGGTGGCTCCCCTAGGAGGCCTGGAAGTGCCAGGTTTGTCACTTTTGTGGCATTAAACCCTGGGATGGGCAAACTGGTTCAGTTATTATAAATAGCATTGAACAGCTCTTGCAGCTAGGATGACTCCAGTGGTCTTTGTACATTCTTATCACAAGGGCCCTCTGCTAGCTTTTGTCCCTCCATTTTTCCTTCCAAAAGGTTACAGGTCAACCTGAAGGCAGAGACTGGGGGAGGCAACTGCTCTGTAATTGTCAAATGGAGAGTCTTAAATATCAGGTAGCTGCCTCTACAGATGCTAGATCTGGAGAGAAGTCAGGCTTCTTTTGTCGCTTGCTATTCCAGTGTGTTTTTGAGGAGGGGAATAGGTTAGTGTGCCATTATATCTATTTTGGCTTTCTCAGGAGACCTAAAAACCACTTCTAGTCAGCAACTCTGAAATACCAGTCCCTGAATGGACTTGTCACAGGCCCTTGTTGCTCAATGAGATTAGTTTCCAGCTGATGCACACAGGTCTTATTGAAAAGGCTATTCTGCAATTGTTGCCATTAGCAAGGCTACCATGAGGCAGTTGCCCGAAACTTCCTGGAGGGACTCCCTGGCGGCAAGGCAGCCATGGCTCACTCAGGAGGAACAGCAGGAGCCCTGCTAATTTCCAGGCCCCCATCCATTAGAGGAGAGAAGCAGCTCATTAGAAGTCCTACCCCCTGAAGTCCAATTACCCTGAGATAATGACAAAACATGGAGCACACTGGAAACATTCAGCACTCCCCCAGTACCCTTCTTATTCATGATTTCTGTTGATTACATTCATAGAAATAAACTCTTCAGATCTTCTCACAGACAGGCACGTCTCCAAAATCGACCAGGCGAATACCAGGTCATGTTAATATAAGGCCCAAGATATCTCATCTACTTTCAAGACTTTTAATGAAAATGCTGAACATAAGAGTTTAGAAAGTTTGTTTTCATTTTTTTCCAGTTCCTCTCATCTTAAAAGGAAAGAAAATCTCCCAGCAATGTCACCAAGTTTAGTCTCAGAAGTCTTCAAAATCACTTATCTTGGCATAAAACTGCATAGAACCTAAAGCCTACCTGGATACTTGCATTCCATTGCTATATTAATTTAGAAGCAACAAGGAAGGGACAGGGAAGGAGAAAGGGGGGGAGGGAGGGAGGATAATTTCCAAAAAAAAGCGGGAAGTTACATCTGTCTGCTCTAAACATGGCCTCTTCTTCATGTGCCAATGTGTTTCTATATCACTAGGCATAGCAGAGACCCTAGCCCCCAGATTGCTTTCCCATACTTTTTCTAGGGTCATTAAAACTTAACTTTTGTTTCCTTGCTCTTTTATCTGCATATTTCATTACCTGTGTTGCAATGCCATGTTAAGTTCGAAAACTACAGGTTTGTTACTGTCAGTTTTCTCCACCCACCCTTTCAGGCCACGTGAAGGAGTTTGTGTGTTTGTTCACCTGTGTCCTCCTCACTCACAGTCCACCACTGGGACAGATAACCCCTTTCTTATTCCTTGGTACAATCTGAACAATGTCACCTTATTAATATCTGGACTCCATAGTGTTGTAACTGTCTTAATAATAAAGAAATGTAATATTCAATTGTTGCAGTATTTTAAATGAATCAACCACTTGTTTTCTGTGTTTTGTAAATATTCTTTCAATTTGCAGAAGCATATCTTTGAGACTGTTATTTTATGGACACATATTGTATGCAGGCAATAATTAAGAAGATATTTTGACATGTAATCCCGAAAGTCCATATATTATAAGGATACCATGAGGAAAGACATAGCCCAATATTATAAGGATACCATGAGGAAAGACATAGTCCATGTTTTTCTCATGTCCTAACCTACTCCCAAAGTCCAGATAGAAAAAGTATATAAATATAACTGTTTTGAATTTTTAGAAGTGTAAAAATGACATGAAGTCATTTCTGCACCAACAAGTCATAAGTCACTCTTGTTTATTCTGTGTCACTATGAAAATGTAAATTGTTGCTTCCAGATAGAAAATACAAAGAATATAGCCGCCCTCTTGTGGAGAGATCTGACACTACCACTTCAAAATTGCTTGGGTTCTCCAAATCAGACTAGACCCCAAATCACACATACTTTTTTAAAGATGTTGACCTTCCTAATCATCACTCAAAAGAACACTTGTGTGAATAGGCAATGGCACCAGAGCTTCATTTTCTGTCAGAAAATGACATTTCTTCATTTTCAATCAGAGATCTTGCCTCCCAAATTCTACTTAGTCAACCCAATCGTGCACTTCCACAACCTCATTAACTCCCTGAGGGATTACACACTTAGTGTTTTCTCTGTAGACATTTCAGACAAGACCTGTGAGCAAGCTGGCTTATAGACTCCTACTGGTCTCACTGCAGGTCCTGCCTTTTGGGGACATACTGAAGCCATCTTAGCCTTGTTGCTACTACAGTCTAATGAAACTGGTCCTTCTCCTTAATAAATTATAATTTTAACTTAGTTATTTGAATAAACCTTGCGATCATGGTTCTGAGAGAAACAATAATGTTGTCCTTATGTTTGGAAAATATGAGGACATATTGATGCTCTATGATGCTCTATGAGTGATTTTGAAGACTTCTGAGACTAAACTTGGTGACATTGCTGGGAGATTTTCTTTCCTTTTAAGATGAGAGGGAAAATGTGAGGGTGGGAGCTTGCTGCTCCTATTTATTATGGCAGATTTTAATTGCCTAGCTCTTGGTGGGCTCTCCCTTCACTCTAAGTGCCGTCAGGGCAGAGGCCAGCTCCTCTTTCGACTACGACACTCAAGACTTTCTGTCATAGTGTTGGCACTGAATAACTAGGTATAGCACAATTCAATTCCATTTTGATGTCTAAATGTGGTTTGCTAAACAAAGCAAGCAAAAGAGTTATATAGGTAGCACATGCACATAGGAATAGGAAATACAAAGAATTGTGACTGAGACTGCAAAAAGCTCCCCTTTGCCAGCCATGAGGGCAGAGTTGAAAGGAGGGAAAGGCCTTGCGCAGCTAAGCCTCTGAGGCTGAAGTTTGGCAGGTTTACCTAACACTGCCATGCCCTCACACAAGCATGAGTGGGCATCAGGTTCACCTGGAGGGCTTGTTAAATGCAGATGGCTGCTCCTCATGTTAGAGTCTCTGATTCAGTCAGTCTGGCGGGGCCCAAAACTGTGCGTCTCTAACAAGTTTCCAGGTGATGCTGATATTATTGCTCCAGGACCCACCCTTTGAGAACCACTGATATAATACGCATTACAACTACCTGGAGACTTCTGAAACTTGAGTTGCCCAGACAACCCCCAGGACAACTGAAACCAGAATCTGTGGGTGGGACCAAGGCAAAAGTCATATTTAAAGCTCGCCCAGACAGAATACGTTATAGATAGAAAACTTTGCCCAAGTCCAGGCCCTCTGCCAGCCAGCATAGCTGATAAACTTCAGTGACAGAAAAATAAAATAATAATGCATCTTCTCACTATAAAGTCTTTTCCTACATGATCTCACTTAAGTCTCAAACAATCCTAGGAGAAAAGTTTTACCTCATTGTAATGGCAGGATGGCAACAGAGCAGGTTTCCTATTATTCAGGCAGACAGGAAAGGAGTCCTGGAGCTCTCAGTGGCTTTTTCAGGCTTTTAATGATCTTTCTGCACTATTTGTAGTGAGGCAATCAGGTACAGGGCAGGAAAGGAGGCCTGGGGGCCGGGAGGCTGACAGGCTTCCCAGCCCCCAGCAAATCTTTACTCTCTCTGAGCTCTCTGGTGTTTCTCTCATGGTCTCTCTCTGTGGTCTCTCTCCATGCACCCCACCACACAGTCCTCTGTCACCACACACTGTTTTCTGCTGTGCCACTGCTCCCTGTATGCGCAGTCTCTCCAGGCCACTAACACATGCTGTAGGGTAAATGAGAATTGTCAGGTTTCTCCACCCTCCCCTCAATGATGGACCTCTGCAGGCCTAAGCGCATGCACCTGGAACAGGGTGTGGGCCTATGTGAGTGGGCACATCTGTACCAGAGACTGGGCTCATAGAGCATCAGCAGCGCAAAGCAGCAGAGACAGAGAAGAAGAGGACCTTCCGTTTGGGGTGCAGCAGAGGCCACGAGACGCCACCAGAGAGCCCAAGAGAGTGAAGATTTGCTAGGGGCTGGGAGGCCTGCCAGATTCCCTGTCCCCCTAACCCATTGCCTGCACTGTACCTGGTTGTCTCTCCACAAGAAACCATTAAAAAGCATAAAAAGCCACCGAGGGCTCCAGCACTCTTTTCCTTTAGAACCATCTGCCCATCTCCATTATGAACCTGTGCTCCCTGTGTTTTTCCTGGCCTCTACACACACCCACACCCTACTTCAGGTACCACCATAAGGCATGCGTGTAGGACCACAGGGGTCCATCATTAATACTAACAGCGATAGGATGGAAAATCTTTAACTTTTTTTTTTAAAGATTTATTTATTTATGCATACAAGCTGGAGCGTAGGCCAGAGGTGTGGGGTGGTGTGAGGATTCACCAGAGATAGAGTGGGGAGCAGAACAGGCAGATCAACTGAAATACACTGCTGAGGGGAATAGCAGGGAGACAGGAGAGGTCTGCTGCACTATGTGGGTCAGCTCCCTAGCTGGGATCGAACTCATGCTGCAATGGCTGTGATAGCTTCATAGTGCTGCAAGTTAACCCTTGCGCCACTAGGGAGGCCCCAGGGTGGAAAATCTTAGACATTCTTTCATTTACCCTACACTCACCTTCAGAGAAAAGTCAGATGGTAAGTGGCAGTTCTTAAACTCAAATTGGTTTGGTTTTGAATTACTTCAGAGTCAAACTTGGAATAGGGGCGTTACAGAGGCAATGGAAAAGCTGTGTAAAGGACTCTGGGGACTAGAAACAATAGGCAAGGTCACAACACTGAACTAAAGGGCCAAAGTGGCGCTCTTGGAACCCAACATCACTTAGTGAAAGATGGCCACATGCAGAGAAGGAAAGGGAAATATGTGCCTGGCTTCTCCCTTCCTTGCTTCTCCCTTCCTACCATGTGCCTAATTTTAACCTCACCATGTAGAAGCCACCTAATATGGGAGATTGGGAAATGCAGCCTGCAAGTCTCTGCAGAGCAGTGAATATCTGAGTGCAAACAAACTCAGACCTAATAACATGGACTTGAATCCAGGTCTGCACATGTGAAGCTGGGCAACTTCAGTCCAATTATCTAGGACTTGATAACAGAATTGTTATCTTGATAACAGAATTTCCACTCCAGAAAATGGAGAATATATATCTAGATTGAATGATTGAATGGAGTAATACATATTACTTCCTAATATAGCACTGGCACTGATAGGCATCTCATAAGTTATTGGTTTCTCTCTCTTCGGCCTTGTAACGGCAGATGACGACAGGGAGCATGTTGTCCATGGAGCTGCACAGATGGGTCAAAAGGAAGGAGGGAGTTCAGGAGTCTTCAATGGCTTTTTGGGCTCTTTACGTCTTTCTTGTGAGGCATCCAGGTGCAGGGCAGGTAGTGTGGCCAGGGGGCCGGGAAGCTGACAGGTCTCCCAGCCCCTGGCAAAACTTCATTCTTTCGGGCTCTCTGATGGCGTCTTGTCACCTCTGCTACACCCCAAACAGAAGGTCCTCTGCTTCTTTTCTGTCTCTGCTACTTCTGCTGTTGATGCTCTTCCTCTGCTTATGAGCCCAGTTTCCAGGTCATCTGTGCCCACTCACACAGGCCCAAACCCTACTCCAGGTGCCTGCCATCAAGCATGCACATAGGCCTGCAGAGGTCCATCATTGAGGGGAGGGTGGAAAAACCTGATCATTCTTCTTTACCCTATAGGCCTCGTCCCCTGCTGTCAAAGCTCCTGGTCTCCCCTGACCCCACAATGCCAGAACCACCGGAAATGATGAGTTCACACATTAGTAATGTCAATACAGTTTCTGTGAATTGAATTGGACTTTTCCCCATGGTCAGTACTGTTATTGCTACCATTGCTATAGATATGCTCATATTTCAAGACTGCTATTATTGGCACACATTAGTTAGAACAGTACAGGAGAAATATGACTATTATGGGTGTAGGGTAAATGAAAGAGTCATCAGGATTTTCTGCGGTACCACCATTAGATTTAATGGTAGACACCCGTGGTCTTACACGCGTGCCTGATGGCAGCACCTTGAGTAGCATGTGGGCATGTGTGAGTGGGCACACCTGGACCTAGAGAGACTGCACGTAAGGGCAGTGTCACAGAGGCAGCAGATGAAGAAACAGCAGCAGGAGAGAACAGAGAGCAGCAGCATGGGACCATGTGGCGAGGTGCTGCAGAAACCATGAGAGAACACTGGAAAGCCCAGAGAGAGTAAAGATTCACCAGGGGCTAGGAGGTCTGCCAGTCTCCTGGCCCTCCAGCCCCCCTGCCTGCCCTGCACCTGGTTGCCTCATTACAAAAGAGCAATAAAAGCCTGAAAAAGCCACTGAGGGCTCCAGGACTCTTCCTTACCCATATACCCATCTCATAGAGAACCCACTCCATGTCTTCCTGCTGCTACAGTGGGGTCTAGCAGGTCAGTGCCCAATAGGTTGCTGAAGACAACACGATGGTCAGTTTGAGAAGCTGCTTATAGTACAACCACTGCTGAATACATTGACATAGTGGTATGACAGAGAGAATGATGTAGATGGCCCCATACTATCATGTTTGTTAATGACTAAAAGTTATGGAATTCCCAAAAATAGGGAAAGAAGAAATTAAACTGTCACTATTTGCAGACAATATGATAATACACATAGAAAATCCTAAAAGCTCCATAGGAAAAATAATCAAAATTATAGATCAGTTTAGTAAAGTAGTAGGATACAAAATCAACACACAAAAATCAGTAGCCTTCCTATATACAAAACATCCACTCTGAAGAAGATGAAATTAAGAAAACCATCCCCTTTTATAATTGAAACCAAAAAAATCAAATATTTGGGAATAAACCTAACAAAAGAGGTGAAGGGACTTACAAAGAAATTATAAGTCACTGTTAAAGGAAATAGAAGAAATAGAAGAGGACACAAAGAAATGGAAAGATACCCCTTGCTCATGGGTTGGAAGAATTAATATTATCAAAATGGCCATCCTACCAAAAGCAATTTACAGATTAAATGCTATTCCAATAAAAATTTCAGACATTCTTCAAAGAAATAGAACAAATATTGATGAAATCCATATGGAATCACAAAAAAAAAAAAAAAACAAACACCAAATAGCTTAGCTTAAGTTCTCCTGACTAAAAAGAAAGAAGATGGAGGTATTACACTCCCTAATTTCAAACTATACTACAAAATCGTAATAATTAAAACATCATGATACTGGAACAAAAACAGACACATAGACCAATGGAATCGAATAGAAAATACAGAAACAAATCCTCATATTTATGGACAACTAATCTTTGACAAAGGAGTAAAGAATATGCAATGGAACAAGGTCAGTTTGTTCAATAAATGGTGCTGAGAAAACTGGACTGCTACTTGTAAAAAAATGAAGCTAGACTGTCTCACACCATACATAAAAACTAACTCAAAATGTTAGACCTGAAACCATAAAATACATAGAAGAAAATATAGGCAAAACACTACATGACATTCTTCTCAGTAAAATCTTTAAAGACAAATCCCCCAAAGCGAAGAAAGTGAAGGAAAGGATAAACAGATGGGACTACATCAAACTAAAACGTTTCTGTACAGCAAAAGAGACATTAAACAAAACAAATAGACACCCTACTGATTGGGAGAAAATTTTTGCATACGATACAACCAATAAGGGCCAGATCACAAAAATCTACAAAGATCTCACATGACTCAACAAAAGCAAAGTAAACAATCCAGTCAAAAAATGGGCAGAAGAGCTAAAAAGACACTTCTCCAAAGAGGAAATGCAAATGGCCAACAGGCATATGAAAAAATGCTCAACATTCCTTATAATCAGGGAAATGCAAATCAAAACCACAATGAGATACCACCTCACACCAGTAAGAATGGCACACATTAAAAAAACAGGCAACAACAAATGTTGGTGAGGATGCAGAGATAAAGGAACTCTTCTACACTGCTGGTGAGAATGCAAACTGGCCCAACCATTATGGAAAGCTATGTGCAGCTTCCTCAAACTATGAAAAATGGAGCTTCCATATGACCCAGCAATTCCACTCCTAAGAATCTACCCAAAGGACACAAAAACATTTTTTTAATGTTTCTTTTTTTTTATTGTTATTTATGTCTTTTACATTTTGTATTCCCCTTGGGCAGCCCACCACCAGTTCACCCGTGATCCATCTCCATGGTCCCCTGTATTCTCCTCTCTTCCATTTTGTGCCCTTATCCTCCCCTCCCCCCACCCCCCCACCCCACTAATTGTCTCTCTCCCACCCAGCCTCCCTATAGTCCTGTTATAAGTGAAACCATTCGATATTTTTCTTTTTCTTTCTGGCTTATTTCACTGAGTATGATTCCCTCTAATTCCATCCATGTCGCTGCAAATTGCATGTGTTTATCTTCTTTCCATGCTGAATAGTATTTCATTGTGTATATGTACCACATCTTCTGGATCCAATCATCTATTTTTGGACATCTGGTTTGCTTCCATACCTTTGCTATTGTGAATAGTGCCGCAATGAACATACGGGTGCATGTATTCTTTCGGATTAGTGTTTAGGACACAAAAACATTAATTCAAAAAGATACCTGTCCCCCCACCCCCATGTTTATTGCAGCACTATTTACAATAGGCAAGATACGGAAACAACCCAAATGCCCAAAAATAGATGACTGGATCAAGAAGATGTGGTACATATACACAATGGAATACTATTCAACACAATCAAAAAAGATGAACTCATGCCATTGGTAGCAACATGGATGAAGCTAGAAGGAATCATGCCCAGTGAAAAAAGCCAGAAGGAAAAAGAAAAGTATTGAATGGTTTCACTTATAAGAGAAATATAGGGAAACCGAATAAGGCATCAGGAGAAACAAATAACAATGACAATAATAATAGTAAAAGACTAGTAGGCAACCATATATGAGACATTCTGCAAGGGAGGGGAAGGAAAGGGAATTAAAAAGGGATTAAAATGAGCACAAGGGACTATGGTGATAGTTCACGGGTAAATTGGTGGTGGTTATTTTGTGGGGAATATGCAACAAAGAAATAGATGAAGAAGAAGGAGGAGGAGGAGGAAGAGGAAGAAGAGGAAGAGGAAGAAGAAGAAGAAGAGGAGGAGGAGGAGGAGGAAGAGAAGAAGAAGAAGAAAATTAATAAAATTAATTTTAGAAAGTTATGGAATTCCCTCAGTCTTCTAACAGGATATCCATGAAACAAAACATTTGCTGAAGACATTTTCAGGTACATGTAGAACATTTATTTTTATGGCACTTTTTTTTTTATTGTCAATCAAAAACAGAAAACTCATCTTCTGGTAATCTTCCCTTTAGAGAAATTGGATGAACATCATATATGAATTAACTGATAAAGACAGGTAAGAAGAGTTGAAGGTAGGAACTGTAACATCATGATTATCTAGTAATAAATAAGACTTTGATCATGAACAGTGCAACATATCAGGTTTTATTTTTGCTAATCTGTATTTAGAATGCTAGATTGTAAAAGCTTAAAAAACAAGATGGTGCTGCTGATTAAAGTCTTGATGCCTAGCATGCAAGCAAACCAATCTTATGGCACACTGAATTGCGAAATGAAAGAACGTTATTATTGCAATATCAACCAGCAAGGAAATAGCAGACAAGGCTCTAATCTCTCTCCCTGACCTGAGGTTACAATTAGTATTTAGGGGTTGTGGGAGGAGGAAAAGATAAAGAATGACTTCACAAAGTTTGATAGGTTAGACATGAGTTTGATCTTCCTAGTTGATAGAAGGAAAGCACAGCTATGCTTTCACAAGGTGTTACTGAAACAAGAGCATCCTGTGGATCCTGGTTCAGTGTGCTTGGACAAGCTCCTCAGCTCTGTGCAGCGAGAGCCCCTGGGCTCCAACAGCAGAGACTTGTCCACATCACAGCAACCCATGCTCCAGCTGCTCAGACAAGCATCTGGCCTCATAAAGCCTACTCCTGTACCACATCACTGCTACAGGGACCACCACCAACAGGAGACCAACTGACTCTAGCATAGGTCAGGTCTGGACTCACCAGCCAGAGTTTCATTTTTGAATACCATACTGGAGTTGTAAATGAACCAATCAGGTTCAAGCTCTCAATGGGCTGATCAGGTTTGAGCTCCCACCAGTGCCATTCAGGTTTTTGAGACCACTCAGGATTATAAATGGATCAATGAGATTAGAGCTTCACAGGCACCAAACAACTGGAATTGTAAAATAGACCAATCAGGGAGAAGGAGAGGGACCAAAACAGGGGAGGGAAGAGCACAAGAGGCTATGGTGATAGTGCACATGTGAATTGGTGGAGGGAATTTTACCAGGACTACATCTGAGAGGAGGAAGCATACATTGCACAAAAAGGAAGAATGATGTAAAATATACAGTCCAAAAAAAGAAAAATAAATGTATTGATCATATACAGACAAAAATAAAAAACTCACTGCTGAGCTAACAGCATCTGTGCTGCTGGCAGAAAGTTTAGTGGCCCCAAGAAGCACCACTCCTTCCCCAGTTTGAATGTGGCAAGCATTTGGACAGCCTATTTTTCAATCTACAACTTCTCACAGTACCTGCCTCTGGCCCAAACACAGTTTTCTGGCCACAATGCTTATGCTAAAGCCTCAGGAAACAATACTGCCAGCAAAGCCTGATGAGATCAGAAATAGGCTGCAACTAAAAGGTAAGTTAAAGTTTGGGTCTCCTGGAAGAACACCACCAGTATTATCTTTGATCAGTCTTGACTAGATGGTTATTACAGAGCCATCTCTCTGATCAAGCAACTGCAACTCTAAAGAAAGCTTTTTTCCCTGGAAATGTGCACCAGCAATCCCCATATCACTCACTTATTTAATCTGTAATGTATTACAAGGCCACAGCCCTGCTCTGGCTCTGGAGATCTAGTCACTCTGACTCACTAATCAACAATGTTTCAACCAACACAAGAACAGAAAGCACAGTACCCAAGACCAACATCTTTGTCCTACAATTCTAAAACAAGACCATCACAGCAGGACAGAGAAGGAGAGCAACGTAGATTAAGCCATACAAACAATCACAGAGCATCAAACAGAATGAGGAGGCAGAAGAATTCATGCCAATCAATGGATCATGACAAAAATCTTGGAGGAAATCCCTAATATGACAGAATTAACCAATTACCAGGAGAAGAAGACTTCAGAGCAACAGGCTTAAAGATGGTTACTGAAATTAGGAGAACAATGGATTAAAATTTTTAAATATGACAATAACAGAAATATGAGAAAGTTTCACAGAGAAATCACAGAAATAATGCAATCAACAGTTGAAATTAAGAATACAATACAATGGTCTGAATTCACCAATGTAAAGACATAAGCTAACAATGTGGATACAAAATTCCAGTCATCAATACTTTGTTTACAAAAGACCCTTTTAAAACTAAAAATAGTAAGGTGGAATAAGGTCATACATGCTTATTAGAGTAAAAGCACTTAAAAAGCAAATCAGGAACTACTATCTCATATCAGATAAAATAGACTTTCAATTAAAAAAGGTAACTAGGGACAAAGATAGACATTATATAATGATCAAGGAAACAACTCACTAAGAATCTACAGCTGTGATTGATATTTTTACTCCAAATATAGGAGCAATTAGTTATATAAAGCAACTATTAACACACCTAAAACAACACATCAGCAAAAATACAATTATTGTTGGAGAATTCAACACACCACTGACACAAAGGACTAGATCATTCAGGCAGGAAATTAACAAAGAAATAAAGGCCTTAAATGAAGCATCAGATCAAATGGATATACTGAATATTTATTGAGTATTCCATACTAAAATTAACTAATACACTTTCTTCTCCAGTGCACATGGAGTATTCTCAAGAATAGATTATATACTAGGACATACAACAAGTCTCAGAAAATATACAAAAATATAAATTATATTAAGCACCATCACAGAACACAACGCAATAAAGCTAGAAAATAACAATGAAAGGAATTCTGGAACAAACCAAAATATTCAAAGACTAATCAAAATGCTTCTGAAAAACTCTTGGGTGAATGAAGGACTCAAGGAAGAGATCAAAAAAGAAAAAAAAATATGTAGAAACTAACGAAAATGGAGATACAAGTTACTAAATGTTATGGGATGCTTTAAAAGCTGTACTATGTGATAAGTCCATAGCTATACAGGCTCACATTAAAAATAATAATAATAATAATAACAAGAAACTCTCAATTTAGCATCTAACTCTGCAGTTAAAAGAAGAAACTAGAGGGCCTCCCTGGTGGCACAGCGGTTGAGCACTGCGCTGTGGAGCTGTTGGCCGCGAGCGATACCGGTTCGATGTCCAGCTGGGGAGAATCCCACATGGCACGACAGACCTCTCCTGCCTCGCCCACTGCTCTCCTCAGCAGTGTATTTCTGGTCTGCCTGTTCTGCTTCCCACTCTGTCTCTGGTGAACCCTCTTGCTGCCCTGTGCCTCTGGCCTGTACCCCAGCTTGTATACATAAATAAATAAAATTCTTTAAAAAAAAAAAAAAGAAGAAGAAACTAGAAAAAGAACAACAAAAGCACACAAAAAACAATGGTAAGGAATTGAAAGCCCAAAGAAAATCTATATAATATGAACAATCTTCAACAAAGGACCTATGAAAACTCTAATAATTTATTAAGCTCCTACACAATTCAACAACAAAAAAACAAACAACCAAATCAAAAAATGAGCAAAGGACCTCAACAGACACTTTTCTAAAGAAGATATTCAGATGGCCCAGAATCTTTTAGATATTTAGACATTTATAGCAATACTGGTCCACATTTAGTTACACCTACTGTTGTTGAATTGTGTAAGAACTTAATAAATTATTAGAGTTTTCATAGGTCCTTTGTTGAAGATTCTCAAGAAATATGAAAATTTTAATATGAAAAGATTTATCTACACCTATACACATAGCAGCACTATTCACAATTGCCAAATCATAGAATCAACCCAAATGCCCTTCAACAGATGAATGAATGAGAAATTGTGGAGCATATAAACAATGGAATAATATACAATTGTGAATAAAGAAGTGATTATGTTGAGTAAAATCAGTCAAGATGCAAAAAAATAAATATCAGATGGTTTCTGATATTTCTGACTCATCTGTGGAATGTAAATACCCACCCCAAAAGTTATATGCAAAAAAAAGAAGGAATAAAATTTGAACTCAGGAAAAAAAAAAAAAGATAATGGTTACCAGAGGGAATATGGAAAAAAGGTGGAGGGCATGGAGGCAGGAGTCAGAATAAAAACAGAATACAACAAAAAGAGTCACCAATAGACTCAATGAGTTTGAGAGAAGAATCAGAAAAA
The DNA here is from genome assembly GCA_004024925.1 of Scalopus aquaticus. Taxonomy (NCBI): domain Eukaryota; kingdom Metazoa; phylum Chordata; class Mammalia; order Eulipotyphla; family Talpidae; genus Scalopus; species Scalopus aquaticus. Next base: position 72,160 of record PVIJ01003004.1, on the reverse strand, counting down.
ATGAAAGACAGGGTATTGGAAGTCAACCAAAAAGATAAACAGAAAGAGAAAAGAATTAAGAAAAATCAAGACAATTTTAGGGACCTATGGGACAGAAACAAGAGGAATAACATTTACATTAGAGGGGTAGCAGAGGAAAAGAGAGAGAGAAAAGGGAGAAAAATTCTATTTGAATAAATAATAGCTGATAACTTCTCCCAAACTGGGGATAAAACAGATATCAAGGTCTAGGAAGCTCAAATAACTCCAAACAAAATAAACCCAAAAAGATGCACACCAAGACACTTTATAAATAAATGCCAAAAATTAAAGAAAAATGAGAGTCGTTAAAGCAGGCAGACAGAAGAAAAGAGTCATATATAAGGGACTTATATATAATTCATTATAAGATTACCAAAAAATTTCTCAAATATGAAATAAAAGCTACCTTTCTCAAACTCTTCTGAAAATTGAAGAAGAGGGAATGCATTCAAAAATATTGTGTGAGGCCAACACTATATCAAATGCTGACAAACATCATCACACAAAATGTATACTACAGACCAATATCCCTGATGAATATAGATTCAAAAATCCTCAACAAAATCTTAGCAATCCAAATTCAACATGTATTAATAATACAACATAATTAAGTGCGATTTATTCCATGGATGCAAGAATGAGTCAATCAATGCAAATTAATTACTTTCATTCATAACAACAAAAGGAAATATAAAAATCACATGATCATCTCAACATATGTAGAGAAAGATTTGACAAGATCCAACATCTTATGATAAAAACTCTCAATAAAATGTGGATAGGAGGAACGTAACTCAACATGTTAAAGAAAATATGGAACAAACCTACCACTCTAAGGTGAAAATCTGAAATCTCTTCCTTTAGGATTAGTTATAAGGATGCCTGCTTTCACCACTACTATTAAACATAATATTGGAAGTACTAGCTAGAGCAATTTTGGAAGGGAAAGTACTTTAAGTTGTCTATCACTAATTACAGATGACATAGAAATATATATATAGGAAATTCTATAGAATGCACTGAAAGTAGAAATAATAAATTAGTGTAGTGGCATGGCAGGTTACAAAGTCAATATACAAAAGTCTATTCCATTCTTATATGCAAAAAAGAAACTAGAACAGAAAAAAAATCAGTAACACAATCCCATTTACTATTGCATCATAAAGAATTAAGTGCCTGAGTACAAGCTTAATGACATAGGTGAAAAAACTGTACAAACTGTACACACTGTTTGTACTTACTAAAACTGTAAGACACTGTTAAAGGAAATAAAAGAAAGCATAAAGAAATGGAGAGATATCCCAACTTTATAGATTGGAAGAATTAACCAAATTTATCTCAAGCAATAATCAGATTTAATACAATTGCTATCAATAGTTCAATAGCTTTCTTCAAGAAAATAGAAAAATCATTACTGAAATGTGTCTGGAATCACAAAATACTCCAAATAGCCAGAGTAATTCTGAGAAAAGAAAAGAATGGAGATAATAAACTTTCAGGCTTCCAATTATATCACACAGAATAGTAATCAATCAACCACAAAAAGAAAACAAGGAAATTCAAGTCCTAGCTAGAGCAATTAGGCAAGAAAAGGATTAAAAAGGAATCAAAATTGGGGAAGAAGTAAAGCTATCTTTTTTGCAGACAACATGATAATATACATAGAAAATCCTAGACAATTCACTAATAATAAACTAACTTAGACGATAAATGAGTTGAGCAAAGTGTCAGGTTACAAAATGAATATACAAAAGTCAATTGTCTTCCTATATGCAAACTGTGAACTAGAAGAAGAAATCAAGAAAAAAATTCCATTTACTTTGCATCAAAAAGATGTAATTACCTAGTAGTAAACTAAATAAAGTAGGTAAAGGACCTGTACAAGGAACACTATATGAATTTTAAAAGAAATAAAAAGCAAACACAAAATATGGAAAGATATTCTCTGATTGTGGATTGTAAGAGTTAACACTGTCAAATGGCCATCTTACCCACAGCAATATACACACTCAGTGCAATACCTATAAAAGTTTCAATGGCATTGTTCAAGTCTATAGAACAACCATTACTGAAATTAACATGGAACCAGAAAACCATGAATAGCCAAAGCAATACTGATTTGGAAAAAAAAAAAAAACAGGGGGAAGAATGGTTGTATCACATTCCCAGTCTTCAAACTATACTAAACAAAATAGTATGATACTGGAAGAAAAACAGACACACACAGACCAATGGAATAGAATTGAGAACCTAGAAATAAACCTACTCTTGTATAGACAGTTAATCCATGACAATGGAGCTAAGAATATACATTAGAGAAAGGAAAGACTCTTCAATAAGTAGAGCTGAGAAAAATGGACAGCCGGATGCAAAAGAATCAAACTGGAATACTCTCTCACATCATACACAAAAATTAACTTAAAATGAGTAAAAGACTTGGATATGAGACCTGCAGCCATAAAAAACATAGAAGAAAACATAGACAAAGCACTCTACAACACAGACATCAGAGATGTTTTTGTGACTTCATCTCCAACAGGAAAGATGCAAGGAGATCCACCCACTGAAATAAAGTATTCTGCAAGGCCTTCCTATAAAAAAAAAAAAAGATGCAAAGAGAATACAAACAATTGGGACTACATCAAACTAAAAAACTTCTGTACAGTGAAATAAACCATCATTGAAGCAAAAAAAAATTAATGAATGGGATAAAGTATTTACACAGTATACATATCAACAAGAGATTGATATTCAAGATCTACAAAGAATTCATACAACTCAACAAATAGAAAACAAATAAGCCTATCACAAAGAGGACTGAAGAGCTAAATAGCACTTCTCCAAAGAAGATTTACAGATGGCCAATAAGTACATTATTTAAAAAAGTTCATCATAAAAATCAAATACCTGGGAATAAACCTAACAAAAGAGGTAAAGGATTTATACAAAGAAAACTATAAGACCCTATTAAGAGAAATAGAGGAGGACACAAAAAAAATGAAAAGACATCCCATGTTCATAGACCGGAAGAATTAACATTATCAAAATGACCATACTACCCAAAGCAATTTACATATTCAATGCTATTCTAATAAAAATTTCAATGACATTCTTCAAAGAAATAGAACAAATATTGATGAAATTCATATGGAACCACAAAAAAACCTCGAATAGCCAAAGCTCTCCTGAGTAAAAAGAAAGAAAATGGAGGGATTACACACCCAGATTTCAAAGTATACTACAAAGCCATAATAATTAAAACAGCATGGTACTGGAACCAAAACAGAAGCACACACAAATGGAATAGAATAGAAAACCCAGAAATAAATCCACATACCTATGGACAACTAATCTTTGACAAAGGAGTGAAGAATATACAATGGAACAAAGTTAGCTTGTTCAATAAATGGTGCTGGGAAAACTGGACTGCTACAAGCAAAAAAATGAAGCAAGACTACTACCTCACACCCTGCACAAAAGCCAACTCAAAATGGGTAAAAGACCTGGATATAAGACCTGAAACCATAAAATTTATAGAAGAAAATATAGGCAAAACTCTACACAACATACATCTAGCAAAATCTTTAAAGACACATCACAAAAAGCGAAGGAAGTCAGGAAAAGATAAACAGATGGGACTACATCAAACTAAAAAGCTTCTGTACAGCAAAAGAGACAATAATCAAAACAAGCAAACACCCTACTAATTGGGAGAAAATCTTTGCACACAATACAAACAATAAAGGACTGATAACTAAAATCTACAAGGAGCTCACACAACTCAACAAAAACAAAGTCAACAATCCAGTCAAAAAATGGGCAGAAGAGCTAAAAAGACACTTCTCCAAAGAAGAAAATCAAATGGCCAACAGCTATATGAAAAATGTTCAGGGAAATGCAAATCAAAACCACACTGAGATACCACCTCATGCCAGTAAGAATGGCACACATTAAAAAAACAGGCAACAACAAATGCTGGAGAGGATGTGGAGAAAAAGGAACTCTTCTACACTGCTGGTGGGAATGCAAACTGATCCTACCACTATGGAAAGCCATATGGCGTTTCCTCAAACTAATTAGCGTGGAGCTACCAAACGACCCAGCAATACCACTTTGGGGAATATACCCAAAGGACACAAAAACACTAATTCAAAAGGATACATGCACCTGTATGTTTATTGCAGCACTATTTACAATAGCAAAGGTATGGAAACAACCCAGATGCCCAAAATTAGATGACTGGATCAAGAAGATGTGGTACATATACACAATGGAATACTATTCAGCATTCAAAAAAGATAAACACACGCAATTTGCAGCAACATGGATGGAACTAGAAGGGATCATGCTCCGTAAAATAAGCCAAAAGGAAAAAGAAAAATATCGAATGGTCTCACTTATAACAGGAATATAGAGGAACCAAATACAAGAACGACAATCAGAGAGAGAGGGGGAGGACTGGGGCTCAGAAGAGGGGAGAGGGGAGCACAGGGGACTGTGGTGACGTTTCATGGGTGAATTGGTGGTGGGAAACCTACGGGGAATATACAATAATGTAAAAGACATAAATAAAAATAACAATTGAAAAAAATGGGAAGGAGCAGACTGGACTATGGTAGAGGGCTGTGGGTGTTTTGGCAGTGGGTGTGGTATGATAACAATACCAGAAAAGGGAGATCCTGTACCTTTAAATCACAAACAACACTGTAAACCAATGATGGCTCGATTTAAAAAAAAATCAAAGGAACACGCAAAACAAACCCTTGAAATCTGACTTAATAACAGAGGAGGTTAAAAAGGGAAGGAGGTGGGAGCAAAATGTGAGGGGAACCAACAGACTATGGTGGAAGATTATTAGTGCTTTGGTGGTGGGTGTTTGTGATGACATACATTTGTTGAGGTGTGAACCTATATCCCTAAAACACATCCAGTGTTGTAAATCAACATTATCATAGTAAATATAACTTCAAAAATAATGATGATATATAAACCACCAGTTTCACACATACTTATATTGTTTTACACATATATCCAATACTTTGGTAAAAAATAATTAACATACAGCATTAAAAACGAAATAATATTTTGCCTTTTGGGTTTGGCTTTTTTTTTTAAATTAATGACATCATTATTTTACATCCCTGTTTGTTTTTTCACAGTATAGGATTTATCTCCACAAGTATGGTCACCATAGTTTTCCCACCACCAAAAGCATCCATAGTCCAACATAGTCCATTGTACTCTACTTCCCCTGACCCCTACCCTGTATTTTCCCCTTACACTAAGCTCTCCCGCCACCCTCCTGGATGCCTCAGATCTATGGTCAACTTGCAAGTGTCGTTTCAAAGTTTGTCTTTATCTTACCCTTTGGTTTCTCTATGTTGAACATATAAGTGAAACCATCCCATATTTATCTTTCTCCTTCTGGCTCACTTCACTTAGTATAATCCCTTCCCGTTCCATCCATGTTGCTACAAATGGCATGATTTTATCTTTTTTGATTGCTGAGTAGTATTCTATTGTATATACGTACCATATATTCTTGATCCACTCATATGTTCCTGGGCATTTAGGTTTTTTCCATACCTTGGCTATTGTAAATAGTGCTGTAGTAAACATAGGATTGCAGGTTTCCTTTAAAATTAGTGTCTCTGTGTTCTTTGGGTCAATACCTAGGAGTGGAATTGCTGGATCATATGACAGTTCTATTTTTAGTCTTTTGGAGAATCTCCACACTTCTTTCGTAGAGGTGAATGAGTCTACATTCCCACCAACAGTGTAAGAGTGTTGCTGTTTCTCTACACTCTCACCAGCATTTGTTTTTTCTGTTTGTGTCTTGTTTTTTTTTTAATATGGGCCATTCTCACAAGGGAGAAGTGGTATCTTAATGCGGTATTGATTTGCAATTCCCTGATGATAATGATAGTGAACATTTTATTCATATATCTGTTGGTGCTCTACATACATTATTTGGAGAAGTGCCTATTTCATTCTTCTGCCCATTTTTTAATTGGGTTGTTTTGTTTTGAGTTGTATGAGCTTTTTGTAGATCTTTGATATTAGTCCCTTATCAGATGTATGTTATGCAAATATTTTCTCCTATTCTGTAGTGTCTCTCTCTTTTGGTTACTATCTCCTTAGCTGTACAGAAGCTTTTTAGTTTTATGTGCTCCCAGTTTTTTATTGTTACCTTTGTTTTCCATGCTGCCACAAATGAGTCCCCATAAGTTTCTGAAGTTTATGTCGTGGAGTGTTTTGCCTCTGTTTTCTTCTAGGGATTTTATGGTTTCAATTCTTATATTCAAGTCTTTTATCCATTTTGAGTTGATTTTCATGTACAAATGAGATAGTGATCTAAGTTTCATTATTTTGCACTTGGTAGTCCACTTTTCCCAACACTACATATTGAAGAGGCTTCCTTTGTTCCAGAGTATATACTTCACTTCTTTGTTGTAGTTTTCCATAAATGTGTGGTTTTGTTTCTGGGCTCTCAATTCTATTCCATTGGTCTGTGTATCTGTTTTTGTTCCAGTATCATGCTGTTTTAATTATTATGGCTTTATACTATAGTTTGAAGTCCAAAATTGTGATACCTCCATTATTCCCCTTTTTAGTCAGTAGAACTTTGGCTATTTGGGGTTTTTATTTTTGTGGTTCCGTATCATTCTCAGTAAACTTTGTTCTCTCTTTGAAGAATGGCATTGGGATTGCATTCAATCTATAATTTACTTTGGGTAGAATGGCCATGTTAACAATTTTGATTCTTCTTATCTGTGATCAGGGAATATCTTTCCATTGATATGTGTCTTCCTCTATGTAGTTTTCTTTATGTAGGTCGTCACCTCATTTGTTAGCTTCAGTCCCAGGAATTTAGTATTCTTTGGTGAGATTGTAAATGGGATGGATTTCTTAATTTCTTCTTATTCTAGTTCATTATTTGCATATAAGAAGGCAACTGTTTTTTGCATGTTGATTTTTTATCTTGCCACTCTGTTGATCTGGTTTATTGTTTTAAATAGTTTTTCCATGGAGTCTCTAGGGTTCTCTATATATTATCACATCATCCATAAATAATGATAACTTTACTTCTTTCCCAATTTGGATTATTTTTATAGCTTTCTCTTGCCTAATTGCTCTAGATAGGTCTTCTAATAGAATGTTTAATAGTAGTGGTGAGAGTGGATATCCCTGCCTTGTGCCAGCCTTAGAGGAAGTCTTTTCAATTTTTCACTATTGAGAATGATACTAGCTATGGATTTGTCATATATGGCTTTTATTATGTTAAGACATGTTCCATTTATCCTAATTTTTTCAAGTGAGTGACAAGCAGAAGCTTGTAAGTCCCTTCCCATTGGGGTTACAGTTGATGATCTGGATGTCGATTTTGCCAAATCTAAAGGAATACCCAGTCTCCAGGACTTATACAAGTGAAGGGAAACACCTGTAAAAAATATAAGATGACAAAATGCATATTGATTGATAACAAATAAGGTAGTACTTAAAGATCACATACATTTTACTGTATCCAATTTTTACAATATGATCCATTTTTAAGGTTATGATATTACGTAGTCTTAATAATGGGTCTCCTCTATATCTTTTCATAGGGGATCAACTGGAGCCTGCTTTTAAAGGCAACTCATATCTTAAGCAGGGCTTTATCCTGGATTAGGTAGGCCTCTTGGAAGATTTTGCAAAGAGTTTTCTTCAGAATATGATCTATTTTATTTCAGTCATTTCAGCAGATTATGGTCCACATGATGCATATAGTTTCCAAGGTATGCCAAGGATTCCTACTACCTCATGATTGATTTTAGCAATAGATATTCCTCTGTTACCACTTTGTATGAAATAGGGCAACCTGAATAAGAACATAATTTCTCTTATTTTTTTAAAGATTTATTTATTTATGCATACACTTCTGGGTGTAGGCCAGAGGTGTGGGATGGTGAGAGGATTCACCAGTGACAGAGTGGGAGCAGAACAGATGGATCTACTGAAGTACACTGCTGAGGGGAGCAGTGGGCGAGGCAGGAGAGGTCTGGTGCACCCTGTGGGGAGCTCCCTGGCCAGGGATTAAACTCATGCTGCAATGGCTTCCAATAGCTTCATAGTGCTGAGACTTAACCCATTGTGCCACCAGGGAGGCCCCATAATTTCTCTTAATAAGACACTTAGGAGGATCTCTCAGTTTGTCAAGAGAAGTCTTCATCCACCCAGTAAAAGTGTCTATAAATACAAATAATTATTTATGACTTCCTACAGCTTTTGGTATGACTACAAAATCTATTTGCCATGATGTCCCAATTCAATCCTCATCATTTGTACTCCTTTTGTTAGTGGAGGAGGACTTTTCAGTATTATCTATAGACAGATCAGCAGTTTTGAACCACTTTTTGGATAATATTTTGCATATGTGAGTCAATAATGAAGTTATGAAGTCACTGATAACAGTGCATCTCTTCTATAATGGGTTCCTTGATGTAGAAGAGGAAAGAAGTGTATTGATAGCAGGTTCCAAGTGTCATGTTGAACAAGTCTTACTAGTTTGCCTGAAAATTCAAGCAAGTGCTACTAATATCTCCACTTAACAAATATGAAACTGCCTCCAATTACACAACAGGAATCCTTCAGAATAGTGTTCTAATATTGACTGGTAAGGCTGAATCAGCTGATGCATGAGTAAGATGTCTATTAATGTTGCAGTGACTTCCCTGTCTTGCCTTTTAGAGCGCATTGCTTTAAATTAGGAGCTTTCACATTGGGGCAGAATCTCACTTTGCTGGTTCAGCAATTCAAGCTCTCCCTGGCATCCCATTGGCAAATACTGCTTGTCTTAAACTTCAGCAGAATTTCATTAGGAATTTCTGATTGATGATTGCTCCTGAGTTGTAATAGGGTGCACATAGAACACAGGTCTGGTCAGGGGCATCTCTATGTCTACTTCATTTGATGAGAAAATCACTTGCGCTTTTAGTTTGGTAAGTCCCATCCCAGCAAAGGCATCAATCACTCACGCACATAAAGAAAGCTATGCTTCAAGGAAGTTTCTCCAATTTGACAGTCAAGAATTTATTTAAAACAAAAGGTTTTTTTGAGAAGTTTTCCAGATACCCCAGTAATTGCTATAGTCTCATGTGACCTTGTCTCATATTTAGAGAAAATTGGTGTTGTAGGGTAAACGAAAGAGTCATCAGGTTTTTCTGCCCTCCCATCAATGATAGACCTCTGCAGGCCTAGACGCATGCCTGATGGCAGGCACCTGCGTGAGTGGGTGCACCTGAGCTAGAGACTGGGTTTATAAGCAGCAGAAGCAGAAGCAGCAGCAGCAGACACAGCAGAAGGAGAAGAAGAGCAGGGAGCAGAGAACAGCATGGCATTAGAGGACCGTTTGGGGTGCAACAGAGACCAGAACACCTGAGAGCCTGAGAGAGTGAAGATTCGCCCCGCCCCCAGCTTCATTGCCTGCCCTGTACGTCGTTGCCTTTCTACAACAGATAATTAAAAGCCTAAAAAGCCACCGAGGGCCCCGGGACTACTCCTTTAGGCCCATCTCATAGCAAACCTGTCCTGGTGCTCGTCCTGTGTTGCCCCTACAGATGTTAACCAAAGTCTGTAAGTTTCTTTCCCACTATCATAGTTACCCAGCATTCCTTTTGGGAAACACTAATAGGGTGTATTGTCCCCAGTGGAACCTTCGGGCCCTTTCAATCTTGGTTGCTGTCAGTAAACTGAAACACTTGGCAGGCTAGCTCATGAGAGGCCTTCATTCCTTTCAACCTAAGATAACTGGGACACAATTGCTTCCAGCAACCTTCCCACTTGCAATGAGCACATTGCAATGATCCTACTGGTGGAAGACCCTTCTGACTTGACAGTGGGAATCCCAGGGGTCTTACCCATAGTTATTTGTTCCCATCCAGTGGCGTCATCCTCAGTCTTGGTCAGTCATGGTTCAGTGTGGCTGACAGCAATACAGCTTATTGCTTCATCCCATTGTTTTTATTTTTCCTTTATCTGGTCTCAGTTGTTAAACACTCTAAAGGCAGTCTCAGCCAATTGAGACACAGATATTGGCAATCTTCCTTCGAATTTTTCTAACTTTCACCATTTATCAAAAGTAATTTGGCTAAATAAGTCTTTTGTAGTGAAGTTTGGCACAGTTCCTGGAATGGCAGTACAGACGGAGCTTAAACTGAGTTATTGGGTTGATTCTCCTGGTGTCTATCAGACTTTTTGGTGGATCATCTTGAAGACCATCCTGCATTCCTCAGGTATGAGGATGTTTTTTATGAAAGCCTAGATTATGAGCAGTGAAGATGGAAGTAAAGAGATTCTCCATTCTCTTTAAATCATACCAGCAGGATGGCATATTATTTATCCAATTGGATAAATGCTCTGTGGTAGAGCATTCCCTGGACTGAATTGTGTGACCTTCCAGGTATATAAGGGGAAGACCATTCCCTCCTGACTATTAGCAGAAAAATGGAAGCAGAAGGTCAGACTTTGACCTTGAGTGGATGTACATATACCACTGAGCTATTTGCAGTAGCCTTCCTCCATATGGTGAGGCAGTATAGACAGTGTTGTGGGAGAAACCAAATGAGACAAAACAAGGTCATCATCATCCTGCTTATAATCAGGTAAAGCAAACTATGACTTTTTATAAGGTTCCTTCCTTGATACCATGATCATACAGTGTATTTGCAAATTCTTTTTATTTATTTATTTTTTAATATTTTTTATTATTTATATATTTTACATTTTGTATTCCCCTTGGGTAACCCACCACCACTTCATCCATGATCCATCTCCGTGGTCCCTTGTGTTCTTTTCTACTCCATTTTGTGCCCTTACCCTCCTTCCCCCGGCTCCCCACCCACTGAGTGTCTCTCTCCTATTTGGTGTCCTTATAGTCCTATTATAAGTGACACCATTCGATATTTTTCTCTTTCTTTCTGGCTTATTTCACTGACTATGATCCCCTCTAATTCCATCCATGTCGTTGCAAATTGCTTGTGTTTATCATTTTTGAATGCTGAATAGTATTCCATTGTGTATATGTATCAATTCTTGATCCAGTCATCTATTTTAGAACATCTGGGTTGCTTCCATAACCTTGCTATTGTGAACAGTGCCTCAATGAACATATGGGTGCATGTATCCTTTTGAATTAGTGTTTTTGTGCCCTTTGGGTAGATTCCCAAAAGTGGTATTGCTGGGTCGTATAGAAGTTCCATTTTTAGTGGTTTGAGGAACTGGTCCATAGTGGTTGGACCAGTTCGCATTCCCACCAGCAGTGTAGAAGAATTCCTTTTTCTCCACATCCTTTCCAACATTTGTTGTTTCCTGTATTTTTAAAGTGTGCCATCCTCACAGGTGTGAGGTGGTATCTCATTGTGGTTTTGATTTGCATTTCCTTGATTATAAGTGATGTTGAACATTTTTTCACCTACCTATTGGCCATTTGCTTTTCTTCTTTGGGAAGTGCCTTTTTAGCTCTTCTGCCCAATTTTTGACTGGATTATTGGCTTTGTTTTTGTTGAGTTGTGTGAGTTCCTTGTAAATTTTTGTTATCAGTCCTTTATCAGTTGTATTGTGTGCAAAGATCTTTTCCCAGTTGGTAGGGTGTCTGTTAGTTTTGGTTAATGTCTCTTTTGGTGTACAGAGGCTTTTTATTTGATGTAATCCCATCTGTCTATCTTGTCCTTCACTTCCTTCGCTTTGGGGGATGTGTCTTTAAAGATTTTGCTGAGATGTATATCATGTAGAGTTTTGCCTATATTTTCTTCTATAAAATTTTATGGTTTCAGGTCTTACATCCAGGTCTTTTATCCATTTGGAGTTGGCTTTTGTGCAGGGTGTGAGGTAGTAGTCTAGCTTCATTTTATTGCATGTGGCTCTCCAGTTTTTCCAGCACCATTTATTGAATAGACTGTCCTTGTTCCACTGCATTTTCTTTGCTCCTTTGTCAAAGATTAGTTGTTCATAGATATGAAGCTTTAATTCTGGGTATTCTATTCGGTTCCATTGGTCTTTGTGTCCATTTTTGTTCCAGTACCATGCTGTTTTAATTATTACAGCTTTGTAGTATAGTTTGAAATCAGGGAGTGAAATTCCTCTTTTTTTTTTTCTTTTTATCAGGAGGGCTTTAGCTATGTGAGGTTTTTTTGTGGTTCCATATGAATTGCATCAGTATTCGATCTATTTCTTTGAAGAATGTCATTGAGATTTTTGTAGGAATAGCATTGAATCTGTAAATTACTTTTGGTAGGATTGCCATTTTGATAATGTTAATCCTTCCAATCCATGAGCAAGGGATGCCTTTCCATCTTCTTGTGTCTTCTTCTATTTCTTTCAACAGTGTTTTATAGTTTTCTTCGTATAAGTCCTTTATGTCTTTTGTTAGATTTTTTTCCCCAGATATTTGATTTCATTTTGGTTTCGAAGTTGAAGGGAATGGATCTCTTAATTTCTTCTTCAGATTGGGTGTTTGTATGTAGTAATTGCTACTGATTTTTGTGCATTGATTTTGTATCCTGCTACTTTACTGAACTGGTCTATTATTTTGAGTAGTTTTTCTGTGGAATTTTTAGGGTTTTGTACATATATTATCATATTGTCTACAAATAGACAGTTTAATTTCTTCTTTTCCTATTTGGATTCCTTGAATGTCTTTCTCTTGTCTAATTGGTCTGGCTAGGACTTCCAGTATTATATTGAAAAGTAATGGTGAGAGTGGACATCCTTGCCTTGTTCCTGATCTTAGTGGAAAGGCCTTCAGCTTCTCACCATTGAGGATAATATTGGCTGTGGGTTTGTCGTATATGGCTTTTATTACATTGAAGTATGTTCCTTCTATCCCAAGGATTTCAAGGGCTTTTATCATAAACGGGTGTTGCACTTTGTCAAATGCTTTCTCAGTGTCTATTGATATGATCATATGGTCTTTATTTTTGTTTTTATTTGTTGGATTACATTGATTGATTTTTGGATGTTGAACCATCCTTGTGTCCATGGAATAAATCCCACTTGGTCATGGTATATTATCTTTCGGATGCATTGTTGGATTCTGTTGGCCAAGATTTTGTTAAATATTTTTGCATCGGTATTCATTAGGGCGATTGATCTGTAGTTTTCTTTTTTTGTGTTGTCTTTGTCTGGTTTTGGTATTAGAGTAATGTTTGCTTCATAGACTGTGTTTGGTAGTACTCCTTCCTTCTTGATTTTTTGAAAGAGTTTGTGTAATATAGGGACTATTTCATTTTTGAATGTTTGGTAGAATATGTTTGTGAAGCCATCTGGTCCTGGGCTTTTGTTTTGGGGGAGGTTTTTAATTACTGTTTCAATTTCACTGCTTGTGATTGGTCTGTTTAGGTGTTCTATATCTTCTTTGTCTAGTTTTGGGTGATTGTATAGTTCTAGGAATTTGTCCATTTCCTCTAGGTTGTTGTACTTGTTTCTGTATCGCTGTTTATAGTAATCTCTGATTATTCTTTTGATTTTTGCTGTGTCCGTTGTGATTTCTCCTCTTTCATTTATGATCCTATTTATTTGTGTTTTCTCTCATTTTTTCTTTGTAAGCCAGGCTAGTTTTTTGCCTATTTTGTTTATTTTTTCAAAGAACTAGCTTTTAGTTTCATTGATCTTCTGGATTTTTTTTTAATTTCCATTTCATTTAGTTCTGCTTTGATTTTTATTATTTCCTTTCTTAAACTGGCTTTTGAGTTTTTTGTTGTCATTTTTCTAGTTCTTTGAGATGTGAGATTAAATTGTTTCTTTGAGTTGTTTCTTGTTTCTTGCTGTGGGCTTGTAATACTATATATTTTCCTCTTATTACTTCTTTTGCTGTGTCCCAGACGTTCTGGAAAGTTGTGTCCTTGTTGTCATTCAGTTCTAGATATTTTTTAATTTCTGCTTTGATTTTTTAATTGATCCATTGGCCTTCCAGTAATGTGGGCTTCAGTCTCCATGAGGTAAGAAGGTTTCTTTTTTTCTTTTCATGGTTTATTTCTAGTTTGGCTCCTTTATGATCAGAGCAGAAGGTCGGTATGATTTTGATCTTAGTGTATCTGTTTTGTGCCCAAATATGTGATCAATCCTGGAGTATGTTCCGTGTGCACTTGAGAAAAAAGCGTATTCAGTTTTTCGGGGGTGTAGTGCCCTATAAATATCTATTAAACCCACGTGGTGGTCTAAGTCCTTATTTAGAGCTCTAGTATCTTGTTTATTTTTTGTCTTGTTGATCTGTCCAATGGTGAGAGTGGAGTATTGAAGTCTCCTACTATATATGCATTTTCTTTAATGTCTGTTTTCAGCGATAACAATAATTGTCTGATATATTTTGGTGCTTCTTCATTTGGGGAGTATATGTTGATGAGTGTTATATCTTCCTGTTTTATTGTCCCCTTTATCATGATGTAGTGACCAGCTGTAGTGACCAGCTTCTTAAGTTTGAAGTCTATTTTATCTGATATAAGTATAGCTGTTCCTGCCTTCTTTTTTGGTCCATTTGCTTGTAGGATTGTTTTCCAGCCTTTTACTTTCAATCTACGCTAATCTTTTGCTGCTAGATTTGTTTCCTGTAGACAGCAGAAGGTTGGGTTCTGTTTTATGATCCAGTCTGCTACTCTGTGTCTTTTTATTGGTGCATTTAGTCCATTTACATTTAGGGTTAAAATTGATATATTGGTATCCATATTTGCCAGTTTGTTTGCCTTTTTGTGGTTCTAGTCCTTACCTTATTCTGCATTTCCTAGTCACTCCTCTGTTGGGTTTGGCTTCAGTGCTTCTTGTAGTATTTTTTGGAGTGGGGGTTTGGTAGTAATGAATTTCTGAAGTTTCTGTGTGTCAGAGAAAGTCCTTATTCTATCTTCATAGAGGAAGGAGAGCTTTGGAAGTATTCTTTGAAAGTATTCTTGGTTGACATTTGTTGGCTTGGAGTTTGTTAAATATGTCACTCCATGCTCTTCTTGCCTGTAGTGTTTCTTCAGAGAAGTCTGATGTCAACCTGATTGGCTTTCCTTTGTAGGTTATTTATTTCTTTGTCCTCGTCATTTTCAATATATTTTCCTTATCTTGAATTCTCGATAGCTTTACTATTATATGTCTTACTGGGTTTTTTGTTTGTTTGTTTCTTTATAATAATTTAGAGATCTTCTGGCTTCCTGTATGTCATTTTTGTTTCCTTTTTTATGTTTGGGGAGTTCTCTTCTATTATGTCCTTGAAAAGTTTCTCTGTTCTTTTGTCTTTCTCCTCTCCTTCTGGGATTCCTATGACTCTGATATTTCCTTTTTTCATGGTTTCAGATAGTTCTCGAAGTGTTTCCTCATTCTTTTTCCTTCGTTTTTATCTTTCCTTTTCTGTGTTGGTTCTTTATCTTGATCTTTATCTTTATGTTCAGTATCTTTATCTCCCAGAGTGCTTATTCTTCCCTCCATTTCTTTCATTATACTTTTCTGGCTCTCTACTAAAGTTTGTAAATCCTCCATTTCCTTCAATTTCTTCTTTATGGATTCATTCTCGTTCTTCAGTTCATTTATATTCCTCAATTCTTTGTTTATGTTTCTTTCCTTCTCTACCTTTTCATTTAATTCTATCATTTTTTTTTGTTATGGCTATTTTGAATTCTTTATCTGCTAGGCAGCTGTAATCTTTTATGTTCATATTATTGGGTTCTGGAAAAGGATTTTCTTTCTGTGGAGTTTTGTTTTCAGAGTCATTTGTAAATTTTTTCCTTCCCATTGTTGGCCTTCTGCTTTGCTCTGATCATAGTGTTACTGTACTGCTGGTGCTGGTGGGCATGACTCCTGGTTTCACTTGCTGAGGAGTGTTTGTGGCCAGTGTTTAAGCTGTTGTGGCTGGGTGTTGTCTGGGTACTCTTGTTTCTCTTTTGAACTTGTATGTCCCGCATGGCGTGTCTCCGACATGTTTCAGGGTCCACGTAGAATTACAAGAGAAGAAGGGGTATTGTGTAAGGGGGTGGTGTTACATAGGTTTAGAGGATGGGAGGAGCAATAGGGGACTAGCTACGGGGAAGATGAGGGGGAGAGGGAGATGGAGGAAGAGGAAGGAATCAGGGTGCAGGGGAAAGGGGAAGAAAAAAGAGGAAGAAACACACAAACAAACAACATAAAGAAACAGACAAAAAGAGTGTTGATGGTAGTGGCAGGGAGATAGGGGGACAGAGGGATTAAGAGAACAGAGGTAGTGGAGGGTGAGACAGATAGACAGCCAGTTAGTCAGGGAAACAAATAAACATATAGGCAGATGTGGGAGGGTAACTTATCAGGATTTCATGTAAAACAAAATTAAACTCACCTTCTGGCTGAAGTTTTCTGTCCCCACCGCAGTCCCAGGCCTTATACTCGGCAATGCTTGAGGAAGCCTGTTTGCCCTCCTTTCCTTGCCAGTGTCTTTCTGGGGCGGGCCTGGTGACCTTTTCCTTCTCTTTACTCTGTCTCTTCTACTTCTCTCCGTGTCCAGAACACCAGTGGGGGTGGTTGGTTGTGTAGCACGTCTGGTCCTCTTCAAATCAGTTCCCAAATTTAGAGATATTTCTCTCTGTAAATCGTTTTTTATGGGAGAGCCCAATCCTAGCGTCCATTCGCCACCATGTTGATCCTGAAAGTCCCTGTATTTGCAAATTCTTAGTTTAAAACAAAAACGTAGCGATTGTACATAGGGGATCTTATCTGATTTCTCTGTACGAAACAAAAATAGCAACAAAATGGCATTATAATTCAAGGACCCGTTTCTGGCTATTTCTCCCCTAACTACAGTTGATATTGAGACCAGACAGTGTTGCAAAGAAAAAAACTATTTTTCATTTTCACGGGTTCAAAACTAAAAAAAAGGGCCAATTTTGAAAGATACAGCCTAAAGTACTGCAGTCAGGTATTCTATTTTTCCCATATTTTTCATACCAAAAACTTTCCCAGTGAACCAAAGCAAGGATTCCCATTATATGGATGTGTTTTCAGCCTGTAAATCTGGTACTTGTGTGACTAGTTTCCCAGAGTCACCAATAGGCTGGCAATACCCTATTACTTGTCTCAGGGGATCCTGAACACAAGGCGGTGATGTTGGACTTCCCAAAGTGCCAGAATGTTCAGTCCCTATATGTATCTCCCAGACAAGTGATTATTAGTCCATTCTGACCCAGAAATTGGGTGTGTTCCTTGAGAATCGAAGTCTGTAAAATCACAGCACAACACAGGTGTAAAACCTAACACCTCCACTAGGTCTCCAATTTGCTGGACACACTGAAGAGTGTGGAAGGAGAAAATGTCTTTTATCTTTGGAGTCCAAGGTTTCTCATGATCTGGGATGCAAATAAACATTTTTTTTTAGCCACCAGAGGAAGTAAGCCTTAGTCAAACAAAATGAACACACAAGACAATCATACAAAACAACTAAACATATACTCACAATTTTACACTTCCAAAAATCATACCAGATGAAAATCAAACCAAGAATTTCATAAAGTACCTTTGCTGTTGTCCTTTTGTATTTTCCTTATTTCTTGGAATTCAAACCCAAATTTCCCCTTGAACCCATTTTTCCTGGGACTATAACCCAGGATCAAGACTCTAACCTTTTGGAATTTCACTTCAGGATGTGAGTCAAACCCATAATCCTTAGGAGACCAAAAGACAAAATAAGATATAAGCACCTATATAAAGATTACCCACCCAAGCGATATCTGTTTCCAGAATTTTCTCTTCTTTCAAAACAAAAGTAGCACTGAGAACCTGGAGTGCTAAAACAGGACAGGAGGAATCCAGTTGTCAAATCTTTAGCCAAATAAGTCTAGGTGGCCACTTGGGATCAGTGATGAGAATCTGCACTCAACTTGCAGGACCTCAGGCAAGCTGTCAAGGGACCTCAATCCTAAATCATGGTCCCATCTGGGGTGCCAAGTTTGTTACCTAGCAAAGACTCATGTGCATAAAAGCTAATTATGAGACACACTGACTTTTGAGAAAGGAAAGATCTTTATTATTACAGGTCAATCAGCAAGAAGATAGGAAACAAGACTCAAATCTAACTCTCCAATCTAAGGGGTAAGATTGGTATTATAAGGGTCATGGGAGGGAGCAAAAGATTAGAAATAACTTGAAATGTTTGATAGGTTAGATAAGAATTAGATCTTCCATGTTGATGGACTTTTTGCTTTTACAAGGGGTGACATATTAGTGTATGCTTATCTTGCAGTTTGACTTAGTTGGATCTGTTGAGAACTTGTGTTTAACTGCATCTATGGGAAAAAGCCTTAAAATGGAGGTAGATAAGTTGAATTATGTAGCCTAACAGTCTGAGAAAAGATTGATCTTGATTTCAACAGTGTTAGACAGAAAAGTAAAATCTTTATCTAGAAGAAAGTACTTAACTATGAATCAGAAGACCTGGACTATAGTGCTAGATCCAATAGAAAAACTTCAAGTCTGTGGGTTCATTTTATGCCCTTTGTAAATCAGAGACTTCAAAAATAATTCCAAAGCTAAAATCATGTAATTCCTTTGGCAATTGAAAAATGAATTTCAAATTTCACCTTTCACTTTTATTAGCTCTAGCTTTATTTATCTGACATGTCTTGTTTTTATTGTGTGTATACAAGCCAATTGTTAATCTATTGAGAATTAGTTAGCTAGGAAGGGTTAGTTTTCAAAAGAGCAAAACAGTTGACCCAGTAACATGATTTGAACTGCATAGATACACTCATACATGGATTTTCTTGTAAACAAATGATATAAACTTATTGTATCAATAAATATAGTACAGTACTATAAATGTAATTACTCTTCCTTGTGCTTTTCTTTGTAGCATTTTCTTTTCTCTAGCTTACTTTATTGTGAGAATACTGTTTATAATATGTATATCATGCAAAATATGTGTTAACTGTTTACATTATGTAAGACTTCTGGCCATCAAGAGGCTATTAGTAGTTAAGTTTGGAGGTATCAAAGGTTCTACAAGGAGACTGGTGCCACTAATCCCTGCATTGTTCAAGGGTTAACAGTGTATTAGTAACTTAGTTCAATGAATTTCTCTCAGAGTGGTAGCACACATGAGAGTTAAGAAGGAAGAGTGAAATAAGACTGTCCTTAGACAACTCTCTTAACCTCTCTGAGCTTCAGTACTCCAGCAGTCAGCACAGTGACTTACCTCCTTGGGCTGCTGGGAATATTAAATGAGTTGTTACATGTTAAGCAATATGTAAGTGGCAGGCACAGGGTGTCATTTACAGTGGTCATTTTTATAACACACTTAATTTCTAGGGAAAATTTTTTTTTTGTTAATCAATATGTAAGAAATTTTCTGACTCCCATTCATTATGAAGAAAGAGAATTTTAAATTTTGAGGACAATTAAATATTCAAAAATAACTCTAGAAGATACAAATTTTCATATTTCATGCTGCATATAATTGGACACATGGGTCTTTTTCTTTTGTCATTAGTACAAATATTAGAATAATACCTTTTTCTCCATTCATGTAGCACCTATTTCCCCCAAAGAGTTTGATATATTTTTCATCAGTATTTTCTTTAACTACCTTGACTACAAAATAATCCTAGTTAAAATATGATGTGTTTTATAGGAAACAATAATTACGATGTAGTTTTACAATCTTAAACTTTATTGAGGGAAAAATTATATACACTTTCTTATCTTCAGTATTATTTTTAAAAGCATCACATTTTAAGATAGAATTTACCATTAATTATTATTATTAACAATAATAATGCTAATTATAATCATTAGCCCTTGGCAGCTGCTCAAACAAAGAAACTAGAACCTTAATAAGCTTCTTTGAGTTTAGTATTTTCATGCATCATATAATTTTAAAATACTGAAAATAGATTTAAACACTAGTAATTCTATAATTGTTTCCTTTATAGTGTGGTGACATAGATTTCTTTCCTATTTAAGCTGTTCCTTCCAGCTGCATACATAGCAATTATTCAAAACTCTGTAATTCATGTTAGACTTAGATACAGAGATTCTAATAAATCTTACTGGAGTTTAGAGTAAAATATATCAATTAACATTGTTAATCTTGACATGTTTTATTATGCTTCTTAATTCAGCTTATTTCAAGCCTGGAGACAAAAAAAAATTATTTTATAACACCATGTTAAGAAGAAAACAATCAATAAAAATAGCAACAAAACTAATAATTCAAATAAGAAATAAATTGAACTAATTCCACTAATGGTACATCCTAGAATTGATTATCTCACCTGCGTACAATCTTCATATTTATAAAAGAAGAAATTTTAAATGCTCAACCATTTCAAAGGACAATGGTGAATGATAGCATTCATCTTATAAATTTTCCAAAAGAAAAATTATTTACCTTTCTCAATCCTGTTTGACCTATATTTTTCAAATAGCTTCATATGTACATATATATATGTATATGTGTGTGCATGTGTTCTGTGGTGCCTCTACCCAAATTTATACCCACCATATTCTATTTCATTACATTTTTAAATAATACAAGTATTTGCTCTTGAATAAACACAATTACTCAATATCACGTTATTCCATATACCTTATCAAAATTAGTCAACCAAATTTTTAAAAACTCAAAGTAGGGTTTGTGACATCCAGTGGCTCTCAAATCTTAGTGCCATAAGAATGATCCACACCTTCTAAACCAGCAGAATCATAAGTTAGAGAGACTGAGGGGTCCTCTCACTGTAGGACAAATAAAAATTCTGCATAAAATACAATTTTTGTTACATTGCTCAGTTTACAGGAATTAAGACAGAGTAGTTATTTCTGGAGCTCACCAATATCTGCTTATCCTTTCCTTCCTGGACATATGGAAGATTGTATTTCCCAGGACCCGTGCAGATGAGGGAGTCACATAATTTGTTCTAGCCAATAAATAAGAGCTGGATGACAAGGGTCAGTTTTCAGTTGATAGAATAAAGGCTTCCTGTTTAATTTTCTATACTCTCTCTTCCCTTTATATCATAAAAGTAGAGACCTCACATTGAAACAGTGGAATCCTTAGAACAAAGTAACCTGGGTTGCTTAACCAATCATTAAGGACAGATACCCTGGAGATGCAAGTATGCCAATCTGCAGCAGACCTTGTGTAGGTGAGAAATCAACTTTTGCTGTTCTGAATCTTTTACTGAGAGAGTTAGGATTGTTCATTAATACAATGTAGCCTAGCCTATTCCAATTCATTCACAATAGAAAAGTACCATGAAAAAAAAAATTAGTGACCTATAAATGTAGGTGAATTACCCTGGAAATATTAATATTAACCTACCTGTCATGAAAGGAAAGAAACTGAAGTAAAAGCGTGAAGATTTATCTAGAGACTCTACAGAATCCAATGATCACTGATTTTTAGCAGAAACAAACATATGCAATCCTATTTCCACTAATTAAGGTCAACCACATCACAAAACCAAAAAAAGAAAAGCTAAATCACCATGAGTGAGACTCAGTAGAAACAACAAACAACAGGACTGGACATTGGGAACTCCAAATATTTAAATCATCACCCATAGTCTACGTACATATGTGTATGTGTGTGTGTGTATATATATAATGTTCAAATAGAATCACAAAAATTAACAAGTGAGAAGAGTATTAAAAATAAAACATATATAAATAAAAAACAATGGCTCTTAATTTAAGACTAACGTATTTCAAAGAATTATTAGTTTATGTTTTGGGGCAGCAAAGGCAAAAAGATGCAATTGCGTGACATCAAAAACTGACAGGATTGAAGGCAGTAGACACTTCCATTATTCAATATTATTGAAGATGTCAATGCCCTAATCACAATGATTGATAGAATGTTAAGCAGAAGATAAACGACATGATGAAACAACTAAATCTCACAGACCTGTACAAAGCACTCTACTCAACAAAAGAATGCACATTTTCCTCAAGGGCACCTGGACATTTTCTAGGATAGACCGTATGTTAGACCACAAATTAAGTCTGAATAGATTTTAAAAGATAGAGTTCATACAAAGTATCTTCTTTTTGATGAAATTAGAAATCAACAACAAAAAAAACAGAAAAGCAGAAATTCCAGAAACTTTAAAACCAACCCTTGAAAGCTGACCATAGAGCTGAGGCATGCAGAGGGGGCGGGGTGAGAACAGTGCCCAAAGGATTATGGGTGATTTGGTGATGAGCCCTCTAAGGTGACTGCACCCAAAGGGGGAGATCCTATGCTTCCAAAATATTAGCAAAGCCAAATAATAATGTAAGCCAAAGGTACTTCAACAGAAAGTGTATTTAATTTAAAACTTAGGGAAATTAAACAACACACTTTTAAGCAAGCAATGAATCGAAGAAGTAATCCCAAGGAAAATTATAAAATACTTAGAAATGAATGAAAATGAAAACACAACATACTAAAATTCCTGGGATAGAAAAAAAAACTTTGCTAAAGGGAAATTCTATAACAATAATTGCTAACATTTGTCAAAAATCAAAATTTAATTGAGTAAATTTGAAGATAGAAATTACTTTATTAAAAGCTTCATGAATGGATAGAATATTGCCAGTAAGTAGAGAAATACTCTGAGGGTTATACAAGATGGAATGCATTTTTTAGACAGGTGAAAAGGACCAGGGAGTCATCTGAAAGAGAAAAATGAAAGTTCATTGGAGGGAAGTAAGAATTCATGCGAGAAAGGCTTTTCATTGACTGAGTTGCAGGAGTTTCCATTAGCTATGTTTGTGACTAGGCTAGAAGGAAATATTCCTTCCTGTTTGGGCATTTGTAAGTGAGGTATTTAAGGTCTTCCTGTTAGTGGATGAACAGTAGTAGAGCATGAGAACTTTACAGGTCTTTCTGATTCATTTTAATTGAGGTTCTTTAATAAATTTTCACACATAAATAAAAGAAGAATGAGGACCTGAGGAAACAGAGGAAGAAAATAAAATCCTGGCACTAGTGAAGATGGTGCTGTCACCCCTCAATGCAGTCTGAAGCTCCCCAGGGTGAAGACCCCACTGTACTCCCATAGAGCTGGACCATGGGCGTTGGGGTATGGGTAGCTATGAAAACTGCCAGCACTGGCTTAACTGGCAGCTGACAGTTGTGGGCCCCTACTTGGAACAAAACAGCGCCTCTGACAGCCAGGCCCACAAGGATTTTGTACTGCACATGTTGGGATACCTATTGCAGTTATTGCCCAGAAGTCAGCCCAGATCCTTCTGTCCAAAATGCAATGAGAGAACATTAGCTGGGTGAAACTCCAGGGCTTCCTGCATTCCTGGTGGTGGGTGTTCCTAGGTTTACAATATGCAGTGCCTGATAGTAGGGAAGTATGTACCACTCCAGTGAGGCCAAGGCCTTCCAGAACTACAACAATGATGCTTCCCTCATCCCTGTGATGGGGAACATAGCTCCCCAGAGAATACAATGGCAGCCAGTACCATGGTACTAAACTTCTTCTAGAATCCCTCTCCCACATACCCTCTAAACCTCAAAGTCCCCAAGATGGGACCTTATGTTCCATTTTTTTGCCACCGCAGTTGGGGTGGGGTGGTGGACTGCTTATCCTGAAAATGCTGGGCCAGCTTCCTGTGGGCCTCCCCAGCTCCCAATCCCTCCTTCCTGGTGCCACAATCCCCAGCCCCAAATTCATGGGCATCTCCTCTCAATAAAAGGGTGACACCTACATGGACATGACCAACATTGGGTCTCAGAGCTACAGAAGTAGCATGTGTACCACACACAACTACCTCATGAATCAGGCCTGCTCACCATGAATATGTGTGACCTATGGGTCAGTCCCAATGGCAATTCTACAGCCTATTCCTCTTCTTCCTCCCCAGAACTACACAGGACTCTCAAGAGGAGGTGGGCTTCTAACACTTATCATGCCCAGCCCTGGACACCCCACCAATGCCAACTTCACCATTGTGAAGCCAATCTGACCAGGTGGTGGCAAGGATAGCTCTTAGCTTGGCTTGGCTGGAGGGACACAAGGCCAACCATAAAGAGATGGAACCTTACCTTGTGAATGAATACCTGGACTCAGGAGATAAGGACCAGTTATTGAAGAACTTCTCCAGAGCTATGGCCAGCCTGAACAACATTTCTTCAAAGGAGGACAATGAGATGGCAACAGTCTGAACCTTCCTGCACTGTATCCTGAGTGAAAGCAATTCCCCAGGGAGGACCAGGACATGTGGTAGGGCAGCACCTACTGTCAGTCCAGACTGCTTCTGCCAAGGACCTGTGGGGGCCAAAGTTCAGGGCTCTGGTGGTCTGCAAGCTAAGGGAATGAGGTCACATCTCTAGCAACTGGATTCGTGGTCAGGCTTAAAAAGTTGGCTTAGCCCTCAAGAAAAACTTTCTCACTTTTCCAAAAATGCAGGAAACTTGGAGACATTCTCTCTTGAATGGGCCCCTCCTGACATATCTATTTAAGGGGACTTTTCTCCCCTGGACAGCAAAGGATGGATCCATGAATAAATGTAATTTGGCTTTGGTTTCTGGCTTAAAAAAGGAGGAGGATCAGATTCAAAAAAAGGTGTCAAATCAACAACTTAACTTTATAAGAAACTGAAAAAAGAACAAACTAAACCCAGAATTAGAAGGAAGGAAGGAAAAATTAGAGCAGAGATTAATTAAACAGAAAGGAGAAAAACAAGAGAAAATTAATGAAACAAAAAGTTGGTTCTTCAAAAAAATCAACAAAATTGACAGATTTTTAGCGAGATAATGAAAAAAGAGAGAGAAGACTCAAATTACTAAAATGAGAAATGAAAATGAGGGCATTACTACTAATCCTACAGATAAAAATGTAAATAGGAGAGATTATGAATAATTATACACCAACGAATTATATAACCTAGATGAAATAGAAAAATTTCTAGAACATAAACCTTACCGAGACTAACATACAAAGAAATAGAAAATCCGAATAGACCTATAACTAACAAGGAAATTGAATAAAGTAATCAAACATATTCCAACAAAGAAAAGCCCTAGACCTGATGTTTTCACTGATGAATTTTACCAAACATATAAAAAAGGACTAATAGCAATCTTTTTTGAACTTTTTCAAAATGTGAAAGAGGAGGGAACATTTCCTCAGCTATTGTGAGGCCAATAGCTGACAAAGAAATTACAGGAAAAGAAAACTACAGACCAGTCTCTTATGAACTTCTATGTAAAAATCCTCAACAAAATTAGTAAACAGAATTCAACAGTATATTAAAAGGATTATCCACCATGACCACATAAGGTTTATTCATGGAATGGATGGATGGCTCAACATATGAAAACTGATCAGTGTAATAATCTGTATCAACAGAAGATGGAAAGAAGTGGAGGAAAAGAGATGCATTTCAACTGATGCAGAAAAATCATTTGACAGAATTTAATATTTTGTCATGATGAAAACACTGAACAGGGGCCTCCCTGGTGGTGCAGTGGTTGAGTGCTGCGCTGTGGAGCTGTTGGCAGCAGCGATGAGAGTTCGACGCCCAGCCTGGGAGAATCCCACATGGTGCTGCAGACATCTCCTGCCTCGCCCGCTGCTCCCCTCAGCAGTGTATTTCTGATCTGCCTGTTCTGCTCCCCAGTCTGTCTCTGGTGGACCCTGTCGTAGCCCCACGCCTCTGGCCTGTACCCCAGCTTGTATGTATAAATAAATAAATCTTAAAAAAAAAAAAACACTGAACAAACTAGGAATAGGAGGAAACTACCTCTACTTATTTTAGTATAAAAAAAAATAGCAAGTATCAAACTCAATAAAGATGGAAAACTGTTCTAAGATTAAGAACAAGGCAATGATGCCCATTTTTGCTACTTCTATTCAACAAAGTTACAAGTTCTAGTTAGGGTGATTATGCAAGAAAAATTATAAAAATTAATCCAAATTGGAAAATTATTACATATATAAAGATTAGGTCATCTTATATGTAGAAAACCATGAAGATTTCCACAAAGAAACTGTTTGAAATAATAATTGAATTCAGCAAAGTAACCGTGTATAAAATTAACACACAAAAATCAGCTGCATTCATACATATGAACATTGAGCATTCTGAAAAGGAAATTACTAAAACAATTCCATTCACAATAGCATCAAAAACAATAAAATACTTAGGAATTATATTGACCAAGCCAATGAGAACTTGCACAATGAAAACTACACTACCTTGCTGAGAGAAATTAAAGACATAGGCAAAAACACATTCCATGTTTTCAAGAAATGAAAAAAATCATTAATGGTGATACGCCCAAAACAATTTACAGACTCAACACAATCCTTATCAGAATCTCATGACGTCTTTTGCGGAAGTAGAAAAGCCCATCCTAAAATTTGTAATGAAGCTCAAGAAACCTTTGAAACCAGAATTGTTAGAAAACAATCTTGAAAAAGAACAAAAGTAAAAGAATCACACTTTCTGATTTCAAAACTTACTACAAAGTTAGAGTAATTATAATAGTGTGGAACTGACATAAAAACAAACAGAGAGAGAGAGAGAGAAAAAACCAGGAAATAAACCCTCACATATATGGTTAAATGATTTTTTTTCTTTATGTCTGTCAGATATAGTATTCCATTTTCTCTGACTTCTATAATCTTACTGTTATTCCTTTGAAATTCATGTATTTTCCACTTATAGCTTATTTTTTTAAAGATTGATTTATTTATGCTTACAAGCTGGGATGCAGGCCAGAGGTGTGGGACAGTGAGAGAGTTCACCAGAGATAGAGTGGGGAGCAGAACAGGGAGATGGACGGAAACAACACTGCTGAGGGGAGCAGCAGGCAAGGCAGGAGAGGTCTGCTGCACCATATGGGAATCTCCCCGGCTGGGGCATGGAACTCGCGTCCACCTGCAGCTGCTGACAGATCCACAGTGCTGCACTTACTTAACCCGTTGCCTCACCAGGGAGGCCCTGGTCAAATGATTTTTGATAAGGATGCCAAAACCATAAAATAGGAAAATGGGGAAGGGACAAAGCATGGTGCTAGGAAAACTGGATCTCCAATTGCAAAAGAACGAACGTGAACACCTAACTAATAACATATACAAAAAAATTAACTCAAAATGGAATTAAAGACCAAAATATAAGACCTAATACAATAGAATTCTTCAAGGGAAAAATATGAAAAAATCCATATGACATTGATTTGGTTATGATTTCTTGGATATGACATCAAAGTCACTGGTGATAAGATTTAAAATGG
The DNA here is from genome assembly GCA_004024925.1 of Scalopus aquaticus. Taxonomy (NCBI): domain Eukaryota; kingdom Metazoa; phylum Chordata; class Mammalia; order Eulipotyphla; family Talpidae; genus Scalopus; species Scalopus aquaticus. The sequence continues at coordinate 44,934 of PVIJ01003004.1, read as the reverse complement.
ACAAATTGGACTATGTGAAAATCTTTAAAATTTTATCTATCAAAAGGTACTATCAACAAAGTAAAAAGCCAACATTGAGAATGGGAGAATGTATATGCAAATCATATATCGGATAAAGAATTAATATCCAGATATTATTAATATCTAATAGAGAATTCATAAAACTCAAAAACAACAAAACAATTCAATTAAAAAAGAGTAAAGGGTTTGAATAGACATTTCTCCAAAGAAGACATACAAATGGCCAACAAGCACATGAAAAGAAGCTCTATATCACAAATCATTAGAGCTATACATTTTACATCATTTTTCCTTTTTGCACAATGTATGCTTTCTCCCCTCAGGTGATGCCCCTGTAAAATTCCCATCACCAATTCATTGATGCACCACACCATAGTCTCTTGTGTTCTTTCCTCCCGTTTTGATCCCTTTCCCTTCCCCTACCCTGCAGAGTGTCTCTGTTGATTTTGTTTTTTAATTTATCGTAGTTATTTATTATTATTTGTTTTCCCTGATCCCTTATTTGGTTCCCCTATAAGTGAAGCCATTGATATTTTTTCTTTTTCTTTCTGTTTTATTTCACTGAGCATAATCCCTTTCGGCTCCAACCATGCTGCTGCCAATGGCATGAGTCTATCTTTTTTTATTGCTGGATAGTATTCCAGTGTGTGTATATACCAAATTTTCTTGATCCAGTCATCTATTTTTGGGCATTTGGGTTGTTTCCATGTCTTGCCTATTGTAAATAGTGTGGCAATAAACATAGGGGTGCATGTATCCTTTCAGATTGATATTTTTGTGTCCTTGGGTAGATCCCTCAGAGTGGAATTGCTGGGTCATACAGAAGCTCCATATTTAGTAGTTTGAGGAAGCTCCATATAGCTTTCCACAGTGGTTGGACCAGTTTGCATTCCCAGCAGCAGTGTAGGAGAGTTCCTTTTTCTCCACAAACCCGCCACATGTTCTTTTTAATGAAGAAAGATTTTAGTTTAAAAAAGAAACTTCATAACAATTAGATTTTTTTTTTGTTATTTATATCTTTTACATTATTGTGTATTCCCCTTAGGTTGCCCACCACCGATTCACCCATGAACCATCACCATAGTACCTTGTGCTCTTTTCTATCCCGTTTTGAGCCCTTATCCTCCCCCTCCCTCACCAAATGTCGCTCTCTTATTTGGTTCCCCTATTTTCCTGCTATAAGTGAAACCATTCATTATTTTTCTCTTTCTTTCTGGCTTATTTCACTGAACATTATCCCTTCTAGCTCCATCTAGCTGCGAATTGCATGTGTTTATCTTGTTTGAATGCTGAATAAGTATTCCATTGTGTATATGTACCACATCTTCTTGATCCAATCATCTGTTTTTGAGCTTCTGGGTTGTTTCCATATCTTAGCTATGTAAACAGTGCTGCAATAAATATAGGGGTGCAGGTATCCTTTTGGATTAATGCTTTTGTGTCCTTTGCGTAGAGTCCCAGAAGTGGTATTACTGGGTTGTATGGAAGTTCCACTTTTAGCAGAATAACAATTAGATTTTTATGTGCTGGTATAAAATTAAATTTCACTTACTTAGAGAGTAGCCTTTTTTCCCACTGCATTGGCACCAATCTGGTGACAAACACCAAACTACAATGCCCCTTAACCGGGAATTTAATAAAAGTAAAGTTTCACTTTTATGAAATTTATAACATGACTACAAATACCTTATAAAGTAAGTTATTCACTTCCATGGGTTTTTTTTTCCTCCCCAGGAAATTTCTTAGACATCTATGTAGTCATCACACTTGTATACTTTTTAGGAAAAAGTAGAAAGTACATGCGCCTGTAGTTGAAGTTTTCAAGACCAAAACCGTTCAACAGTCATCCTATTTCTAAGCATTTCTTTTTTCCTTTTCCCACACTTCTCTACATTTTAACTCTACCAGTGTCGCAATGAGATGTGCAAATACAATCCTTGGGTTCCTCCATTCTTTAGGATATATTGTGAGAAATTAGATTTTCTGCTTACATATTCTCCAAAAAAGCTCATTTTTATTGCTGTTCTTAACAAAATATCAGACTACCTCATTGTTTAGGCACTTGTACTCATGTTTTGAAGTATCTCACAAACTACTCTTATCTCACATGACTCCAAATATGTCTGTGTTCATCAGAATTGAATTACTGGCCTTCGGGAATTTTGAATACCTTATAATTCCCTCCCACTATTAACATGTCTGTTGGGCTTAATGACAATGAGATACTTGTGTGCTGGTGCCACCTATTGTTGAAAAAATATATGTAAGTAGGACACTTGCTAATGAGACAAAATTTGACATTGGCTTTGAGACTGTCAAATGATGGAAACACAATCTTATTTTTAATCTTACCAAAACCTTATTGTAATCTGGAAAAAAACTAAGTAGCTATATGTTGTCTTTGTTTTCATTTAAGATTTACAAAGACTATTTCTATTTTTATTATATTCAATTGGATTAATTTTGTAGTAATAAGTAACATATAAGCAAAATATTCCAAGCATAGGAAAGAGGTTAGGTTAAGCAACATATTCCAAGCACAGAAAAGAGGTTAAGATTCAAGATGGAAAAACAAATAAGTTAAATAATAAAGTGAATCACTTTTATATAGACAAATAATGTCAGTTAATTTAAAACTTTAAGATATTTTGTATTAATACTAGTCTTCAACTACAATAATATAAACATACTTTGATAATTTTCCATATAAACTCCAAAAGTTGACTTGAAATAAATGTTTTAATATATTTTATGTAATGAAGCTTCTCTTTGTGGCTTCCTTTGAAATTCAAACAAAACACATTCACTAAAATATTTCCATTCTTATTCTCCTCACCTAGAAAATGTTAAGAAAAATAAGAATCATAAACAAATATGAAAGGAATTAAGGTTATTTACAATCTCCTTTGATCCTTTCAACTTTGGATTCTAAGAGAATCAATAAAAGGATTGTCTTTGGAACCAGATTTCAATAACCAGCCTCTTCTAGTGCAATGCTTTACACAATCTTTAGCTTCAAATTTTACAAGAAGCATCAAGAGCTCATACACTGATTTCCCTTACCTCCTCAATAGACAGCCAATTCTATTTTTCTTGAATATTTCTTGAGTAGAAAGCTGAAGGTCTCCTGTAGGAGATAGTTCTTTTGTTGAGCATTTTGTTGAGAAATTCACCTTAAGTTAAATAAAACTAGAAATGTCTTCTAATCAATTAGATGGACTTGAGGATAGAGGTAAAATTATTTTCCAATTCACAGACTACCCACATGGCTCTCTATTCTGACTGTCCATCCAAATATTAACATTATAGTACTTTATGTAAGTATATTCTACAACATTTCAATGGCTCATTATAAAATATAAAATCTCCAAACAGGACTGCATTCAGTCAGCAAATAGTTACTTACATTACACCTTTCCTAAATCCAATCTCTAGTTTCTGACTCCTGGACCACTTAAGTAGCTTCCTAAGTGACCTTCCAGTTTTCCAGTCAGAAACTTTGATGAATCTCCATTATATATAGAATGTAATGCAAACACTTCAGTGTAGGAATCAAAGAAAAATCCTTCACTTTGGAACTTTAAACTTCTTGTCAACCCTTTTTTCTCCACTTTACTTCCCCTGAACCATGCCCCACAATTACAGGTTTTCTCCCAAAACATACCCTACTCTGTTCTACCTCAACACTTTTGCTCAAGTACCATAGAAGATGGTATAGTCCTTCAAGGAAATTTTGCTAATTGGCATTCTCTCCATTCTTGAATTCCCAGTGCAAATTCCATTACCTTCTCTAAGAACATTCTCAGTCACAATTAAGCCCTCTTTCTCCAAATACTCCCCATACACTTTGAACATTGTCTTGCAGTATTTATCCCATTTTACCTTAGATCGGTTACGTATGTACAAGTCTTACCACCACTGAATTGCAGGAGCTGTATCCTATTTATTTTGGTACCATTCACAAGTCCTAGCAAAACCCTTTATTCATAATGAGTACTTTATAAATATTTGTAGCAGGAATGAACAGAAGCTTCTTTAAAATCACGTATTGTTTTCTTAGTTTGTCTTTAGGTTTACATATTAATTATCCAGATGTATATTGCTTCTATGTGCTACGGGAATTAAAAAGATAGGATGGAGAATTTGAGAAAATTGGTCCAACCAAAATTTGGTTGGCATCAATCATAAAGAAATTTATGAACACTGTCCTGTGATCTGTTCTCTCACAGATCAGGATGCTGGATTTAGAGTGTTTTGTTTATGAAAGATAAAATGCATAAAATACTTATAATCTAACTGGATAATATGCAAATGTCTTCTGGAAGTTCTTTGATCACATAATATAATTCTTTGCTTTGAGACTCAAAGGGGATTGCAGAGACACTGAATGGGAAATGGATGGGTATAGGGAGGGAAGAAAGAGGCAAGAGGAGGGTAGAGTAGTAGAAAGACTGAGAGGCATAAGAAGCAACTTGAAAAGACCAGAAGTGATTTATAATCTGTTGGGTGTTCTGCATGCTCATCACTCTGCCCTCTGGTCTGGAGTTGTCTTTGATCTTCCTCATGGTTCATCCCATCTGCTCCCTGGAGGAGCTGGAAGGACCAAGGGTCAGAGTAATGTTATTCCTTCTCCTGCTGAACTGCAAGCTTTCCTGGGAGTCCTGCTCCCTAGCTACTTTTATTAGTTCTAAAAATAAATTCCCTACATGTGTATGTATTTAAAGGAATTGCTGTGCATTGTACACTCCCAAAAAAATGTCCAAGTCACAACACCCAGGATTGACAAAATTATCTTGAAACTATCTTTGCAGATGTAATTAAGTTAAAATGAGATCATGCTGGATTAAAGTGGAGCCTAATTCAGTGACTGGATCTTTATAAGAGAAAAGAGGAGGCTTGGACACAGACAATGACATAGAGAGGGAGGACAGTCTTGTGATGACAGAGGCAGAGATTGAAGTGACCCTGCTCCAAACCAAGGAGCACCGAGGATTACCAGTAGCACCAGAAGTTGAGCAGAAGCAAGGAGGGATTATTCCCTAGAGCCCTCACAGAAGCTGACACCTTGATTTCATATTTCTGCTGACACCTTGATTTCATATTTCTAGTCTGCAGAACTGTGAGAGAATATGCATCTGTTATTTTAAGCCACTCAGTTTGTGGTAATTTGTTACAGCAAACCTAGGAAACTGATACAAGGACTAAGGATGTTAAGTAATCAGAGGGGAGCTTAGGCCACAGAAAAAGTTATAAAAGTTTTCTCCTCCAGAAATAGAAGTTAATCCATTTGACCCAGATTACTAAACAATGCGGTTTGTTCTACTTAGAAAATATTTTGAAATATTAAGTTCCGGCTGGGCAATTTCATTTTATTAGTGTTTAAAATCTCAACCAGAAGAAAGAAGTTGTCACTAAAGAAGAGACATGGAAGAGTCAACAAATGCCAAACAATTAGTAGGTGTTTAATAGATACTTGCTGCATTAGTGAATAAACACAGACTTAGCAGAAAATGCCATGAGACAAAAAAGCAGAACCTCTGACCCTGATTGCTGAGCACCAGGGTAAAAAAGCGTTTCAGAAACTGAACTGAGTGACACAAAAATACACACCTGCCTGCAGGAAGGCCGTGAAGAGCAGCTCACGTAACATATAATATGTATAAAGCACGAACACAACGGCACTGCAGAAAGCACTGCATGCTCTAGTAAATAAAAATGTTTCCTTGAATGGATGGGTTCTGTGAGGTATGTAGTAAGTACCCACTACTCATAAAAATATATAATGAGTGAAACAATTGTTTATGATATGAGCCACTGATTTTATCCTTTTTCTCCCTCCCCACCCTTTCCATTCCCCTTCTCCAGTTTAAATGCTATTATCAGGCAATCACGTCTAGTTACACATTTCTTCAATAACTTTGAGCTATCACTCAAAACAAGTTCTTCTGCCTTTTGCCCAGTATCCAACAGAACTTTCTGTGATGAGAAAAATGTTCTGTATCTGCACTGTTATCCAATGCTACTGCCAGGGCAACTACGGAACTGAGTTTAAATTTTTTATTTAATTTAACTAATTTTAAAAGCCACAAGTGGCCAGTGACTGCTGTAGGATTCCAGGACAGCGATAGACCATTTTTGAGGAAACTCCAGTCTTTTTCATCTCTTGCTTCCTCACCCTCAAATTTTGGTCTAACCAGGAAACAGTTAATAGTCATCCATCCATATACACTCTATGCACCAGCTTTGCAATCTGCATAATTTCCCATGGAAGAGATTGTCTGCCCTTCCACTGCCTGTGAAGTGACAAGTGTTTGAAATTAATTAATTTGAAAAAAAAATACCTTCTATTCTGATAATCCATTACTGAAAGGAATTTAATCACAAGACTGAATGATACAGTTCCACCTGGAATTTTCATCTGATATTTCTAGTGACCTATGATAACGACAGTCAGTTGGAATTTTTTAACAGCCATCATGTACAGAATGATTTTCTACATACTCTATAAAATGAATAAAAGAAACCAGCCAAAGAGATTTCCATCTATTGGGGAAAAAGCTAACATTAACAAAGAAATAATAGATTTCTTTTCCAAATAAGATTCATTTATTTTAAAAATATTATTTTTTCTTGTCTTTTCACTTTGTCTTTTTTTTTTTTCATCTATTGCATTTTAACAAGAGGCCTGAGTCACTGGTTAGCACATCACCTAAATATCAAAAGTCACTCACCTAAACTATTTAGAATTCTTCACAATGATTCCAGTAAATGTGCTTGTTAGATTTAAGAAGTTACATCTTTTATGGAAAAAGTGCTCCACTGAGACTAGAAAATCTAAATTTTCTGCTCTTGAGTCTATCAGTATCTTGTGATTTAACTTTGGACTAGCCATTAATTGTATTGCGTTTCAGTTATTTGGGTTTGGGTTTTGTTTTCTCATTACTAGTCACTAAATATATAAAATGAAAGTTTTCTACTACTTTCTCCCAAACTCAAGCAGGTCTTTAGAATTTCACATACCCACAAAAAAAAGAAAATCAATAAAACCTCAAATAACTACTTGCATATAAAAAGTCTTAGCATTAGACTCACTTATTTCACTAATGATAAAGTTACCCAGAAATTTGCTCTTTGGCTTCCACATCTTCATTATCTCCCAGATTAACGTCAAGATTTAAGCTATCTCAGACATAGGAGAAATTGTCTCATTTTTTAAAACTTCGGCAATTACTTGGAACTGATATTTAAGTCTTCACTGTAAATGAGCCTAAATCCTTCCATCCTTAAGCTGTAGTTTGAGCCTGATTCCTCACAGCCTGTGGAGATTAGGGACAAAAGTCCCCTTTTTCTGAAAGGACTCTTTCACATATACTTTTTCCAGGGATTACTTGGCTGTTAGTTTGGGGCAAGGCCCCACTGATGGTACTCAGCCTAGTTGGAGGTGTGGGGGCCAGTGGGGGAGAACAATTGAAGGAGGAAATGGAATAAGACAACAACAAAAGTGATCTGCTTCACCTTGGTGCCTGGGATTAAAGGCCTTTCAAGTCAAGACAAAAAGATGGCCCCAGTTCTTCCTTTGCTCATGGTTTTGTTTGCCTTACTTCTTTCCTAGGCTTTAAATATAAATTTAAAGCCTTTTATTGTGTTCAGCTTCAGTGAATTCACAAAGTAAATTCACTTTGTAAAATCTAAAGCAGATCTGTCCCCAGTAGGGACACCTGAAATTTTCCAGTATGTCAGTGTTCTAGAGACTTAGTAAAGGCTATATTTAGGTATTATACTGCATGTAAGAGAAAAATGTGATTTTCCTTGAAGGGCTTGCTTAGTAAAACCAAACATACAAGTTAATAAAAGTTCTATTGACAGTATCTACTAAGGTAGCAAATGTGCTTGTAATTAAAAGTGTGAAACATTTGCACAAGGAAAAAAATTTGATTAAAGCATAAATAGGAAAAAAAATGAAAAATGATAGCAAGATATAATGTGTACTCCTGTTTATTAGTTACTGACAAAGACATTGAAAGAAAATTGTTTTAACTATTAACTTACTATATTCTAATACCTTTTTTAATGTTTCACATAGTGACTGCAGTGGAGCCTGTAAAAATAACTTTAAATTCCAATGTCAAGTGAAGCATAAAGATTTGGTTTCATTTTCAGAACTGCTCGGTTGAGTTATACGCCCTAAAAAGCGATTCTCATTTTACTCCATTACTTCAACAGCTGCAGGACAAATTATAAAAATGTATTCAGCCCAATCTGAAATTTAGAATTTTGATCTCTGAGGAGAGTATTTTTGAAGAATCGCACACATGCTAGAAAAAAGATTTAGAACTTTGATAAGGCTTCACAAAAAGAGAAGCACTGTGAAATTTTAACAAAAGGCTAACTTCCCCGCTCCCAAGAATGCTTCAGATCTATACTATACCATGTGACACATAATATACTATTCTATATGTGAATAATTAATGCTTTATTCCTAAATTTCACACCCTCTGGACACATCATATTATCATATACAAAAAAAGACACTACATACATATTCAAACAAACATTTGTTCAAAAATAAGCAAATGCTACAACTACACAAAATCAGATATATTTTTGCCTGGAAATGCACCCATAAAAGCCATATTTTCAGACATAGTATATCTTTCTGACTCTGCAGACAACTATTTGAGGAATCCGCAGTTCATAAGGACTCAGAGATGCAGTGATTTTTTAGTTTGTCCCAGGGCAATAGCACAGCCTACCAAGACGGTGAGTGAGTGCTCTCCGACGCCCCCTGCTGTACTAGTGTATCTTTACTTTATCACCACATAGCTCTCTCCCTGCCTGACACAGGCAGATACCGTGATCGCCCGCACCCTGTCTTCACTCACAATGGCATCGAATAAATCGATACCATCATCTTTGGGGAAAAAAATATCACAATGCAGTGTTTCAGTATCTGTTTCTATGCAGCCATAATAATTTGTGTATTTACTCTGAGGGATAATAGACTTAATTCATACATTCATAAAAAATGCCCCGTGTGCTATTTCACTAATTTTCTCCTTTTATTTCATTAAAACAATTAATGAAATCTGTAAACACGTCCTCACAAATAATTAATTACTATGCTTCTTAATATTTACATGTGAGTGTGAAATAAAATATTCTTACAAAAAGATAGCAATACACACAGATCATTTTCTGTGAAATATAGAAGGATGATGTCCTTATATGTGCACCACATAACTTTACATATAGTTTATGCCTGATGACTAATTTTTTCATATTATAGTGTCGTCTTAACTTCTGTTCCATCTTTCTCATCTAATTCTATTTAATATTTAACAAATATACTAACATCTTTATTAATAAATCAACCAAGAAATATTAACTGTTACACTGGTCAACAGTGAGATCATTACTGACTTAAAAAGGCCCTAATCTGTAGTATCTTGGTGTGCTGAACATGAATATAACCCTGAATTTTTTTTATTAGCTCTCATTTTGGAGATATTTCATATAATTCATTTTATATGTTTCACCATATAAATTTATCCAGTAAGACTGCAACAACATCCTAAATCAGCCTAGAATGATGTAATATTGCATCGCATTGCATAATACCATCATGCACACATCATCCAGAGTTGATTGCATCATTTTCTGATGCAGTGCAATACTACTGCCAGGCGGCTGCTGAAGTAAGCTGACATCAGCAGTGCACTAGAGAAAGCCCTTCGGAAAGGTTGAACATTGAAAATATTCCAGACTTTGTACGAGACAGTTGAACCTACTGTTCCATAGAACTGCTATCATTTTATCCATTTAGGCACAATACAGAACAGTAATGCCTCGGAAGTGCGTTAATAGCGTGGACAATTTCTGCTCTATTTGTGGGGAAATGACATTTGCCAACCAGAAGAAAAGTATCACTTCTCAAGTGAAGAAGGCTTGTCATCTTGGCTTGGGATGCAAGGTTGGTGACCAAGACAAGCCTTGGGCCCTGCATAGATGCTGTGCTACATGTACAACACATCTTTCACAGTGGTTCAGTAGCAAAAGACCATCAATACTGTTGGCAGTCCCCATGGTGTGGAGAGAGCCAAGCAACCACATAAAAGACTGTTACTTCTGCTTGGTTCCTCCTCTTTCTGGCAGAATAAAGAAGCGAAAGAAGTTGAGAATAGTCTCCGCAAACATTCCGTCTGCATTGAGACCAGTTCCACATGGTGAGGGACTTCCTATTCCAGAACCTCCAGCAGAATATTCTCTTGATTCATCTGATGAGGACAAGGGTGAGCGGACTTGTTCTTCTCCTGTTCCATCAGCATGCAGTGATCCAGATTTTCGCTGTGGTGCATCATCAACCCCACACACACTAACACAGGAAGAACTAAATGACCTGGTTTGTGATTTGGACTTATCCAAGAACAAGGCAGAATTGCTAGGCTCAAGACTCCAACAATGGAACCTTCTAGAAGAAGATGTCACAATTAGTTTCTATTCCAAGCACCACCAGCAGTTGGAGCCTTTCTTCAGAAAGGAAAGTACTCTGGTATTCTGTTCCGATATTGAGGGCTTCATGAATGCCTTAGAAATCACTCATGACCCGCAAGAATGGAAACTATTTCTAGACTCTTCGAAACTGAGTCTTAAGGCTGTGCTTTTGCACAATGGAAACTGTCTTCCATTTATTCTGTTCCTGAACTGCTGTACAAGAGACAAATGAAGAAATCTAAGAAGTAGTCAATGACTTGATTTTTTTACAGGTATTAACCGCAGTTCTATTACTGTTGGCATGCATTTTGTGATGTAAACATCAATTTAGTGCAGATTACAAAAGAAACTAGAGCCAAAATTAGAATTTGACTGTCATATTTATGTTGAGCACATACAAATTGATAGGAAATGACTAATTTTATTTCCGTAACACAACTTTTGTAAAAATTTGTTGACCAGTGTTATCACTCCCTGAATTATTCTGAAGCAATCTCAGGCAATGTTATCTTTAAATACTTGTTTGTTTTACTGACAGATGATTGACTTTTTCCCCCATAGATTTACTTACTCTCTCTCTTCTTAATCTGGTTTACTAAAGGGTTTACTTTATCTGGTTTACTTAATCTGGTTTTGTTGGTCTTTTCAAAATCCCTTTCCATATTTATGCATTTGAAAATACCATTTTTAATATAATTCACTTCCCTAAACTTTAACCACATTATTTCCCCTTTTATTATTTTTTTGCTTTTATCTCATGAATTTCTTAATTTAAATTGTTTCTCTGATATGCCAAGATTTGAGGCTTTATAGTTTTTTCTGTGCATTGAGTTAGTTATGTCTCTTTTTTTTATATTTTTTTAAAATAAACTTTTAAAAAGTGGTTTTAGGTTTCTAGCAAAATGAGCAGAAGGCAGAGATTTCACATATACTGCTGTATATGTGAATTCACATACACCCCACACATGCATATCTTCCCCCATTATCATCCTCTCCCACAGTGGTACATTTATTATAATTGAGAAATCTACATTAACATATTATATCACCCAAAATTCATTGCTTATATTAGGGCTCATTCTTGGTTATGTCTTATATATTATCACAAGACTTTTTCTCCATCTTGTTTCATTAGTGTTTGTTTTGATTTCACTATGATTCAGGGGTTATCTAGAAGAAAGTCTCTTCATTAACAAGAAACTATGGATTTTAAATTCCATTTTCCTAATTTTTCCCCTTTGTTAAAAATGAAATATGATAAGAATATAACCTGAAAAATATTAATTTTTTAATTTATTAAGGTTTTCTTTCTGTTAGCACATGAACAATTTAGACTATTCCAGGGACAAAAAAGCTAATTTCTTACACAATGAATAGAATTCATGTTTGTGTAATGTAATGCTATATAAACCAGTTTGTTTATTAATTTTTTTCAATTACTTTATGTTATTATGGGTTTATCCAACCATTCAAAAGCAGAATACCTTTTTGGTATAAACAGGTAAGCCATTTTGGGTATCTGGGAATAATCCTACCATTAATTTATGTGGAAAAAAAATTTCATTGGGAAAGTAACTCCCTGTTGAAAGAAACTTGTACCTGAAGTATACATTTTGAAAACCAATGGAGATGCTTGCATCACTGTTTGATGCCCCAAAAATGATATGTGACCTAGAAAAATTCTTATATTTGCACACAATAAACCTGAGCAAAAACATTTTAAATGTTAAAATCTTTGAAATGGTAATTTTTGATGAGTTTCGAACCCAAGCAGTTTGAAAAGACAAGCGAGATTAACGAAGTCAGATATTTCAGGAGCCAAATTCCAACAAAAATTTCCCCTAACTGACTACACCAGAAGGGAGAAATGAAATATTATGCAAAAATGAACAATGATGTAAGAAAATAAAAAAGTTTAATAAATAAATGTCCACTACACAGTGAAATAAGACAGAAGGAAAAAGAAAAATATCAAATGGTTTCACTTATGGGAGGAATATAGGGGAACCAAATAAGGGATCAGAAGGAACAAATAGCAATAATAAAACAACAACAAAAACTAAGAAGCAACCATAAATAAGAGACATTCTGTGAGGGAGGGGGAAGAAAAAGGGCTCAAAATAGGGGGAGAGAAGAGCACAAGAGACTATGGTGATGGTTCAGAGGTGAATTGGTGCTGGGAAACCTATGGGGAATACACAATAATGTGAAAGAAATTTTAAGATAAAATAAATAAATAATAAAATAAACAAAAACAACAACAAAAATTCCCCCTAACTGTAACTATAAATATCACAGAGGTATTTCAGGCTGTGTGGTCAAAAGTGTCAGTCATACAAGCTGCCTATACCCCCTGCCCTGGACATGGGATCACAACTCATTCACACAGGAAGCTCTGTGTGAGCAGCAAGAGCAACCAACGGCCAGTGGAAATCCAGTGTCAGGCAGTCCTGCCATGACTGGAGAAGAAACCCTGAAAGCGGCACATGCTCTAGCAGGAAGCTCCCACTCTCACCATTACATGACAGCCTGCTACAGATACGTGGCCTCCCAGCCTTCCATTTACAGGCTCAGCACTCAGACTGTTTCTAGTGCCTCTATTCACATGTCCTGCTGGTACTGGATATGGCTCCATACTGGGCCATTTTACTAAAGGGATGTAGCCTGCCCAGCCCATTCAGCTAACTCAGCCCTGCATAATATCTTAGGCTCCCCAGGAGGTCAAGACAACATCCAAAGCATGACTACAAACCGCCCAGTATCCAAGTTCAGAGGGCCAGTGGAACATGTAGAACTGCCACCCATGTGACTATGTCCTTGAAAACACTTTCTACGGTCTCCCTTCCTCCCCAGGCAGCCCAAAAGCAGCCTCTCACTCCACCTGGGCTAGCTCTTCTACACACCAACACACCCACCCTGAAGAATATTCCCAAACAAGATGCTGCTCTCCATCTTGACTTCGCAGTCTGATGTATTGGCTCAACTTTGAAAAAGTCAGATTTATGGTGGATCAGGAACTGCTGGCTCTCAAATGCCAGTATCTGCACAGTTCCTTTTGCCTCTGGCAACAATGTCCTGGCCCATAGGTCTTTGCCCTCACCTAATGTTCCACCCTCCCTCCCCAAAGGCTGCAGCTGACAGCCTAACAAATGGAAGAAGTCCTGGCCAAATGGAGGTAGTAAGCCAGAGTCTCAAGACCACCTGCTTTACCTACCTGTGAGCCAAGCAATATCACCAACACTCCTGGACATTAGCCTGCTATATTCAAGGTACAGATATATCCACCTGAAAGTTATTGGGGGGTCATCTATCATACCTTGCCAGGTCTCCAACATTTCTCAACAACTTATGATCATCATTGTCTCTGGGAGAGGCCTTAAATGGTGACCATCTTGGAGTATTTTCTGAGTCCCTGAAGCACACAACAAACTCAGGGCAACCCAGTCTACTGAAGAAAGAAGTTGCTGAAGGGAACAGATTTTGTTGCCAGGTGTCCAGCCTCTGGCCCTGCTGGCTTCCACTGGACCAATTACCTTGGGCTATTAGTATTGCTTTCACATCTTCACGTACTATAGTAGCCTAAAGACAGAACCAGCAGATCTACTCTTTGCCAAAAAGAAAGTTCAACAAAATAGGTTGTTTTTGTTGTTGGTTTTTAAGAAACAAAATAGTGAAGCTTTTGCACTAACTAGGAACTACTGGCTCTTCAACTCTCATGCATAGTCAGAGAGAGACTATGATATTCTGGATGTCTTGATGCTTATGAATATTTATCATGACTTGCAATTTTGTACTGAAATCTTGGGAGCAATGAAATTTCATTATTGTTTAATCTTGTCTTTTACTTCCCTTTGTTCATCTGGACATGCCATCATTTTTAACTCTTCTCCGGTCATCATCTTTGATTAGTGTGAAATGTATGCAGTTGAAAAAGACCAAAGAAAAGAAAAATGTCAACTTTCTTTCTTGATAGGTTATAGAGGACTTTGGAAATATTAGAATTGGCTTGAAAATAATCAAATTTCCCAGAAATACAACCTGTTCCATAAAGGTGTTTTCAAAGAAAATCTTGTTTACAACTTCAAACATTGTACTATCATACATTTGTACGTGCACTTCATTACAGCACAGACCACTCTCTCTTCTTTTCCCTAATACCTTGGTGTCCCTCTAACTTCCCAGCATTTTATGCAATGTGTGAAACTTTTGGTCCTCAGCTGAAGTGCTGTGCATCCACTGGATTGAGAACATCAAGAAACATAAAATCAAAAAATCGGTGAGTTTTCTTATGAGTCCTCATTTTACAAAAATACATAATGAACTATGTAGAATAGAACTATGTGCACTTAAGAATTACTTCAAAATAATCTAGCTGAGAGAAATGGAGAAGGTATAGATGAAATGAGATTGGGAGTTGGTAATTGTTGAAATCAGGTTAGATGTACATGGAGATTCACCATTTTATTCTAATTTTGTGCACATTGAAGTTTTTTATGATTTCATTACTTCAGTTAATACACTTATTCCTGCCATTTGAATTATTATATTATTTTTGTGACATATCTTTTGAACTATGACAGATCTTAAAAACAAATGTCTTAATTAACTAAACACTAACAAAGACTTTTGAATATTTAGTTCATAAAACTTATATATTAAAATTTTCCAAGTTAACAAGACTGATCCAATCACATTTATCTCACTAAAATATTAAGATTTTAGTGAGAGTAAAGAATTTTAAAGAGAGCAAAACATCGCACCTTTAGTAAAAAAATAAAATTTTATTTTATAAATACTATTTTATCTTCATCTCATGACTTACATTTTTATTGTTTTTTAACATTTAGTTGTAAATATGTAGATTTAAGAAATATAAACAAATTAGCAACATGCTATACAAAGTTTTAAGCACTGGGGCATAATCCAATGTGTGGACAGCCTTTTCTCTAACAATGCACTAGGAGGGAAGCTGTTCTATTTGTTTTTGCACTCTAAGGAGTGGCACTATGCTTGGCACAGTTGGTTCAGCCTGCTGAATGAAAGGAAAGTCACTTTACAATGGCAGACAATGAGAATTTTAGAATTGGAAAAATAAACTAAAACTAATCTTCCCATTTTCCAACAAGACACAGGTTTGGAAAGGTTAAATCACATAGCTAATGGAAGTTTTAAAAAGATGCTTTAGGAAGATTGACCTGACATAAATCTTTGGACCGCTTCAGAGGAAAAAAAGATTGGAAGCAAGAGTATATGTGAAGAGACCATTGCGATCATCAAAGCGTGCAGCAATGACAGTGTAAACTGGATGATGGGAAGAGAACAAGAGCAAAGGAGGATCTGAAAGACAATGAAAATGCAACTCTTGGCACTGCTTCCTCACTGTCAATAAAATTTAATTTTGACCTATTTTTACACAAGCTGGTATCAATAATGATACCCAGATATTTTTACCCAAGGCTACACAAAAAGACATAATTAGCAATTCTTTTGACTCATCTAGGGCCTCTGAGAGTGATTCATATCCTCTGCTACACAATTATCCACCATAAATATAGTTTAACCTCTGTCAATTACAAGCAGTGGTTGTTTATATTGTCCATTCATATGCTGCTTACTCCATCACTGTAGGATTCAATTGAACCTCTTAATCTTTTGAGATCCCTCTTTTTTAAATCTCTACCTAAGATAATCAATCTGAACACACATTATTCTGAAATATAACGATAAACAATTTTCAGAACACACATTGTTCTAATTTTGTGTACACTGAAGTTTTTTATGATTTCATTACTTCAGTTAATACACTTATTCCTGCCATTTGAATTATTATATTGTTTTTGTGACATATCTTTTGAACTATGACAGACCTTAAAAACAAATGTCTTAATTAACTAAACACTAACAACAGACTTTTGAATATTTAGTTCATAAAACTTATATATTAAAATTTTCCAAGTTAACAAGACTGATCCAATCATATTTATCTCACTAAAATATTAAGATTTTAGTGAGAGTAAAGAATGATAGTAATGATAGTAATTTTAGTAATGATAGTAATTTTTATTTAGCTTCCCTACACATGCTAAGATCAATGATGCCTTTAAGTTATTAATCTCATCTTTTAGTAATAAAATAAAATGAATGTTTTCAATAAGAAAAGTTAACTGAAATCTTTTGTTCAAGACCAGCAATCCAAAGAAAATAAAATTTCGTTTATCAGTAGGGAGTAAGATAATCATGGGATAGTGAGCGAGAAAGGCCAGAAAAATCTGGGCAGACACACAGCAATCAGTGGGTGGAGGGTATCTGAGATACAAAGATCAGACACAGGGGTGGAAGATTCCTAAAAGAAGGCAGGAATGTTGCAAAGACAAACTTGTAGAGGGGTCAAGACAGCTAACTCCATATATTGGTGGAAATTATTACCTTGTCCCTTTGTGGTCCCCAAGCTACTGAAAGCAGTCCAAAACCAGCCTTCTGCTCCAAGCTATGGAAATAAACACATGCGATATCTAGTTTTCATCCATGCTGTCAACCCTATTGCTCCTCAGATTCAACTTACCCAACTTTTTCTTACCTTCCAAATTCCAAATCAAATCTCCCTGTTCTCTAGATACCTTTGTGACTGCTCTAACTCACCAACTCTTAGATCTCTGTGCAGTACAATAATTAAGACCAACTTGCAGTGTTTTGAAATCCAAGCTTAAGTCTCTTCAGTGAAAGTAAAGCCCTTTTCTCCCATGTAGCTTTTGTCTCCGTTTATGAGACAGAATATAAATGAATTAAGAATGTATTTTGAAACCATATGTGTTTCTATTGTTTTTCTCTAATTACCATTTAAAGCAGCATAGATCTTACAGCTTTCTAAAGCAGTTCCTTATTTGGAGATTGATATAAACTACATGGTTGAAAATACATACCAGCCAAGGACTTTCTCTACAGCTGGTGATAAAGAAATGAGCAAAGTTGGAGCCTAAATAGACCAATATAGTAATGTGCCTAGATGAATGCCAGCAGCTGCCAGGGAAGATTTCATACTTAGAATGGTTAGTCAGTTAGAGATTGGTTCTATTATAAGAATGTGTTTCCTCTGCAAAAGAAAAGTTTGAATACATTGAATCTTAATGACAGTTTTAGAGGCCGGGATTAATACACACACACACACACACACACACACACACACACACACACACTTAATTACAAAGCACATTTTTCCAAGTAGGTTCAAAGATTTTCAGCAAATGAAACTAAATTTCAAAATAAGATTTTTTTGCCTTGGAAAATAAATTACACAAAACAAATAATGCATTTCTCTATGTTTGATGCCCAAAGAATGGAAACACATATGAGCACATATAAGCCCCCCCACCCCAGTTTCATTTGTGTCATCTATTTAATTACTTATTCACTCATTGAATGCTGGGCATTGTGCTAGGTGCCAAGGAAACAAAGATATGCTCACCTACAAGAATGTCAAAATGTGGAAGAAATACGATGTTTTTAAATATGCCAAACGATCGAATAGGAATACGTACCTATTTTGGAACTTGGGGACATAAATAAGTAATAGCTGTTGGGTTTCATTAAATGGTTGGAGGATCTGGGAATTTAAAAATACACTGTGGGAATTTAACAATACATATCATTTAACCGTGGATTTTGGAAATCAAGAATAAGCTATAAAGTAAGATACCCAGGATGTCAAAACAAACCTTAGAAATCCTATAATCACCAGAGGACAGAAATAAGCTAGATATCAATAACCTAAAAAAGTAGGAATATGCCAAGAGTTAAAACAGGCCAGACATCCATAAGGTCAAACTAAATACAAATAAGCTTCCTGCTCACCAGACAGACTGGTGATCTGGAATCATAGATTCAGTTAAGCTTATTTGTAATCAGAAGGCAGGAGTAAACCAAATCTTGAAGGTGACATAAGTAGTAAGACTATCCCTGCCAGACAGCGGTAGTCACATCCTATAGACCGTCTCATTTAATCCTCCAACTTCAAACCATGAGTTGCTCAAGGCTGCTCATTGAGACTCATGGAGATTAAGTAAATTGCCCCCAAATCAGTGATCAACCTGGTAGAACCAGATTCAAACCCTATTGCCTGTTTACACAGCAATGGGTCCCAACTTCTTTACTTCCAGCCTAGAAGGTAGGTTGAAAGAGGTTTTTTGTTTTTTTTTTTAATTTTTTTTTTTTATTTATACACACAAGCTGGGGTACAGGCCAGAGATGTGGGGCAGCGAGAGGGCTCACCAGAGACAGAGTGGGGAGCAGAACAGGCAGATCAGAAGTACACTGCTGAGGGGAGCAGCGGGTGAGGCAGGAGAGGTCTGCCGCACCATGTGGGATTCTCCCCAGCGTCGAACTCGCGTCGCCACTGCCTACAGCTCCACAGCGCAGCGCTCAACCACTGCGCCACCGGGGAGGCCCTGAAAGAGGTTTTTCAGAAGCCAGGGAAAACATGAGGACGCTCAGAGTATAGATACATTAACGCAATAAATAAACCTTTAACAAAGAAAAAGAAAAGAAAAACCAAGCAAGAACTAAGGGCCAATCATTATCAAATGATCCAAGGAATTAGGTTGTTTAGTTAGTGGGGCGGGTGTTTTATTTACATATTTATTTTTGGATTTTACAAAACTTCAATTTGGTGATTTTATATTCAGGACTCTTGGCACCATTGCCTTTGGCTCTGAGTTACTCTACACCTAAGTAAATCTAATGGCTAAGAACAATTTAGAGGCTGAACAGTTTACTAAGTAAACTTACTCTGAAAAGTAAAGACCTAACCTAAAATAGCAGATCAGAAGTAAAGTCATCTGCCTTAGTTAAATTATTTCTTAAGATCAATGGGACTGCCAGGACTGAGGTATGAGCACTGGGGAAAACATGTGGGACCGTGATGATAGGAACATGGGGTAGGTGTGTTGCTACATTTGACTTGGTTCCAGATGGAGTAGATACCATCCAACACATTACTGGGACAGAGTTTAAATTCGTCAGTCAGCAAGTAGTGACTGAATGCAAGAGTAGCTTTGTCTGGGAGTTCACAAAAATATGTCAGCAAAGTCAAAATATGAATTAGCAGAAATGAAAAGCGCACTCTCGAACATGAGGATTAAAAAGGATTAAAAAGCTGAATTAATAAAATACTTTCTTTTTTAAATTGCCAGTTTCATAAAATGAAAATGTTCTGCAGCAGTGATGGTTGCACAACGTGAAAATAATCAGTGCCACTGAACTGTAAGTCTAAAAATGGTTCAAATGGTAGTGTTATGTACACCTTACCACAATTTAAAAATAAAATGTTAAGTTTCCTTAGCTGCTAACCTGAAACAATTAGGAAAACAGCTTTTTTAAAAAAGAAAGGGATTTTCTCTAGAGACTGGGCAAACTAACAGATTTCACTTCAAATAGCCCATGAGAAATGTCTGCAGCTTATGCAGATATCTGAATAGCATCATCTAAATACGATTTTGTTCTTTTTTTTTAAAAGATTTATTTATTTATGCATACAAGCTTGGATGTAGGCCAGAGGTGTGAGGGGGTGAGAGGATTCACCAGAGACAGTGGGAGAACAGTCAGATATACTGAAATGCACTGCTGAGGGGAGCAGCATGCGAGACAGGGAGAGGTCTCCAGCACCATGTGGGAAGCTTCCTGGCCAGCGGATCAAACTCATGCTGCAGTGGCTGCAGATTGCCTCATAGTGCTGAGACTTAACCCGCTGTGCCACCAGTAAGGCCCTGTTTTGTTCTTAATGTGGATATATGTGAAGCATTTAGAGCAAATCTAGTTTTCAGGAATATGCTGAATTTCTTCATTTCCAAGCTCCAACCACTTCTGGGGTGGAATTCCTCTCAATATGCCCACTGGAAAGGCAGATCACACACACTATCACAGTTGCTATTAGAAGTGCCCAGCCCACTCTCGACCAGTGTTTTCCTCTCCAAGGCCCCAAGCTCCCATCAAGCCCTGGAGTCCCCTTTCCGGGCCCACAGGATGACACGCTTCTCTTGGAGAAAAAGTGGTTCTGTCTTGGATCGGATTAGTGAGACCTGGTAGGGTTGTGTTCAGATTCTCTTCCAGGTATCCCATTTCCACTGCAGAAGGCGATCCGTGAATCCCGGTCTTCCTCTCGCTTCTCCGCGAGTCTCCAGGACCCCGCATGAACGAGGTGGAACCAGAGACCAAGCCAAGCTCGAGGCAGGAGGTAGCCGCCTGGATCTCGCGAGAGCTGCAGCCACGCGCGAGTTCCCCTGTGGAAGACAGACGAAGACGGCTCTAGGATGGGGCGCTTCCGCAAAGATGGCGGCGGCAGCCACTCGAGGCGCTCGGCTGGCGGCCTGGGGCGGAAGGTTGCTCCGGGGTTTCGCTGCTAGCCGGCGGGCCTTGCCGGTCCCTGGCCCATGGGCGGCAGCAGTGGCCGGAGTGGCCCTGGCAGGAGCGGGAGTGGCATGGCACCACAGCCGTGTGAATAACGCGGCGCCTGAGGGCGGACTCACGGTCCCGGCACAGGTAGGGACTAACCCTCGTCCGACGCTGGGTGGCGGGGAGGGGGGTCTCCCCGCGGCGGCCCCAGTTCGCTCCGGGGACCAGGGCCAGGGCTCGCGGCGAAGATCACCTACGGGTACGCAGCGCACCTTCCTCGCCACCATCCCCAGCGCGCTCCTGAAGCTGTCAGAGGCAGGAAACTGGGATCCCGCGACACCACCCGAGGAACATACATGGTGGCGATGAGTCTGGGCGTGTCTTAGCGTCATTTGCCGAGTTCTCACTGTGCGGAGCTCTCCCTCTCTGTGTGGAACTGCTGCTCAGAACTGCAGGTAGTGCAGGTCCAGTTCACTCACCCGGAACAAACATTGCTAACCTTTACGATGAAAACCTTTACGGCTGGTACTTGGTATAGCTTGATGAAGTTGTCTTCATAGTAGACCTTTTTAATAAAAAATGTCAACCATAAAAGTTAAACAGTTGATAATTTACAGATTTGCGATCAACTGTAGGAATATTATTACATGCTCATAAATCTTAACGCTGCAGTAAGCAAAAGACCTTTCTTCTAAAACGTCCGTATGTTAACAGGTAAAGATCAAATTCCTTAGTTCAATATAAAATTGCCATGTGAAATCTCTGAAATTGTGAAAAAGCGCCGCTTTTAAATATCTCGTGGACATTTTAATTTGAATAAGCTTGTGAATGTTTTTGAAAGTTAAATGCAGTATTTTATGCTCTTTTCGTTATGCCTTTGTAATGAAAAACTGAAGGAACCAGTCAGATACAAATGGAGAGGAAACTACTACTTGTGAATTAAAATTAAGTATTAACCAATAATATTTTTTACTTGTATTAAATTAAGATACCGTGGAGGTATACTCACTATAACTGTTCCCATCCTTTATACAATTTCTGATCACAGGTGAAAAATCAATCTTCCAGTGTTTATAGGATTTTTGTGAAACTTATGTCAAGAAGTTGAATTTATTTTTTATCATTGGTTTCTCTGCCTCTGTTCTCAGCCCCTTAATTCATCCTGTTTAGGAACTGTTGGTTAATCTTCCTAAGAGTATTACTTTAACCACATAATGTACTGTTCTTCAGAAATGATGAGTGCCTCATTCTGCCCGTGATCACATACACTTTGAAAACTCTCTGTGCTTACACACTGACCGGTCACTGTTCAGACACATCTTCCAGTCAAAATGATTCACTGCCTGTCCTCAGACTGTGACTTCACTTTTCCTCCTCAGCAATTTGTAGATTCTCATTTCAATTCATCCATTTCATTGTTTTTTTTTTCCCTGCCCACTTCTAGTCTGTGTTTTAATTTTCTGATACAACACTAAAAACTAAAATGGTGTAGTAGTTTGAATTTTTTCCAGCTCTTTACTCACTCCCCAACCTTTGGTACTCTCAGCCTAACTAAAGTAATATAGAAACCATTTTATTATTATACAAGTTTGCTTTTTTTTTTCTTTTACAAGATCTGTCCACACAGCATTTGCTTGATCTGCTGTTGGACCAATTTAAAAGAGTGGTTCTTACTCTTTTGCCATGACAGTTGATTGAAGATAACCACACATCCCTCTCAGCAACAATAGCTGGATGCAGTAGGAATTGAGAGAACTTGTAGTTTGAAAACTTCCTCACCTCAGTCATCAGATTCTGATAACACTTTCTTAAGATGAGAATCTCTTAGTCCTTCCACCACCACCACCACCACCACCACTCAGTCATAACTGAGAATGACTGAAGTAGTTACATACCATTTCTGACACTATTTTGCTTTATGTATTGTTGTAGTTATTTACTTAGAATTGCAAAATGGTAAAATCTAAAAATAATAATGATATCTTTCATATTCAATCATCACACTAAGTGGTTTTTCCCCAATAAAAATAGTAAGTTTATATCATTTAAATCCTACCCAAAACTTGCATTTATGTAATGGAAGATAGCTTCTTTTCTTAACCAGCCTCTGCTAGCTTCAAACTTTTCTTCTGAAGCTTGCTCTCCTCTCTCAATCCTTCATAGAATTGAAGAGCGGTAGGACCTGGATCTGGACTAGACTTTGACTTAAGGGAACATCATGACTGTTTATGAATATATCATACATGTGTTCACTGAAGTAGCACTTTGAATTTCCTTCCAGAACCTTTGCATAAACAACTTGGCCGACTGGCACAAGAGGCCCAGCTTTAGCCTACTGTGGCTTTTGATATCCCTTCCTTACTGAGCTTAATCATTCACAGAAGTGAGAGATCTGCAACTCTTCCTTCACTTGCACATTTAGAAGCCATTGTAGGATTATTAATTGGTCTGATTTCAATAGTGTGTGTCTCAGAAAATAGGGAGACCTGAAGAAAGGCAAAGAGATGGGACTAACTGGTTGGTGGAGCCATCAAACATACACATTAAGTGTTCTAGGCCATTAAAGGGGCTGTCTTATCTGGAAACAGTTTGTGGCACCTCAAAACAGCTACAGTGCAACAGCAAACATTGGTCACAGAATAGCATGACAGAATAATAATGAAAAAGTATAAAATATTCCAGGAATTACTATGATACTGAAAAACGGCTTTCACAGACTTGCTCATGTCAGGATTGCCACAAAAATTAATGATCTGTGATGGGCAGCGAAGCTCACTAAACCAAGTTAGGCTTGTGTAGAAATAAGAACTAAGGAAAGCACCATGTGAAGATTGAAATTTTGCTTTCAGGAGCGTGACTGCAAACTTGATCTTGGACTTCTTAGCTCCAGTAATGTGAGACAGGTTCTGCTGTTTAACCACTTATAGTACTTTGTTATGGTGCGCTAAGAACTAATAGAGTAAGTCTTTGGTATTAGGTCTTTAGAGCAGTGGTTTTTAGCTTGTTCTGTCAGAGAAGCTTCTCAAGGTCCAGAGAAAAATCAAGTGGGCGGCCTTTGAGAGATCGTTTTTTTAACTTCTGTCTTATATATATGAAATAAGTCTCTCCTACAAAATTTGAGAACAATTTAATTTTATAAACCAGTGATCTTTGTCTTAGGGTTCAGCACACGTTAGGTATTACAATGCTTTGAACTTCCCGATAAAATTTCTAGTTTCAATGAGAAAATTTAGTGAATTACCAAGACCCCCACTTGTCTTATGGCCAAAAATTGTTGTGCTTCAGAAAACACATACTTTAAAACCATACTTTAGCAATTTATAGTTTAATGCTTTTTGAAAATGTGATCTGATGTGTGAGGAATCACCTTGCTCTTCTAAGAGGAAAATGAGGTAAATTGAGGTAATGTGTTATTTTCTGAATAAATAAAATTATTTGTGTAATCGTGATTCTAATTTACTCATGTCTGATTTTAATGATTTCTCACCTAGTCTTGATTAACATTTTA
Organism: Scalopus aquaticus; assembly: GCA_004024925.1. Taxonomy (NCBI): domain Eukaryota; kingdom Metazoa; phylum Chordata; class Mammalia; order Eulipotyphla; family Talpidae; genus Scalopus; species Scalopus aquaticus. The sequence continues at coordinate 20,531 of PVIJ01003004.1, read as the reverse complement.
TAAATGTTTTATCTCATTTTCATTTTGCTTTTTAATTAAAAAGAAATTTTAAAAATACTTTTAAAAGGAATCCATGTAAATATCTTGTGTGCATGATAAGATGCCTTACATATGAACACATCTTAGAAATAACGTGCATGTTGGGGTGATTTTGTATTTAGATCCGTATTGTAACCTTTATACATATTTCTAAACTAATATTTGGCCTTTTAATCCTGCCCACCTTAGGTTATGAGTGAGCATTTTTAATGGGATTAAGGCAGACTAGCAATATTAGATGATCGAATATTTATTTGTATTACTAAACAGCACTTAAAATTTTCTAATGTTTTCTTCTCAGAGCCTGGTTTCTCATGTCTTTAATTTAAAATTTTGACATCCATGATAATTCACAGTTTCTGTTTTATCAATCCCTGCTTATCAGTAGAAGCTCCTTCCAAATTATTCTCATGATGATGATTTCCATGAAGCCTACTTTAACATCTTTTCTTTTCAGTGTTTTGTAGTATTTTGGTTTGTGCTATTAGGTTTTGCATTTTTAAATAAGCATTGCTGCTGTCTCTTCTCTCTAACACCATTATTATCCTTTAAACTCAGAAAATATCTTTTATATTCTGATCCATGGCATTCTGTCCAGTATTCAGCTGTAATTTTTACAAAATATCAAGTAACTGTAGAAGTTCCTGTTACGTGGAATTAGGGTATCATAACACTCCTGTATATTATTCATTCTAGGACAATTTAAAAAAATAAAATATTTAACATACTTAAAATTAGTGCACCTCTAAGAGTCAGGATGTCTTATAATCTTTTTTGACAGGTGGCAGTCGTGATCTATTTGTTATTGCATGAGAATGTGAGAATTTGGTCACATTTCATTGCTTAAATTGAGGTACATTCATTGTTTGACAAAATCTCAGTCTTTAGGAGAAGCCCAGGACATAGAAATACCTCTCAAAGAAACATGAAAGAAAAAGGGTTTTCCCTCAAATCAGAAAATGGTAATTCCCCAGTACTCAGGACAGGTTAAATACTGGCAGAACAAGCTAAGACTGGTCAGGAAAAGATACTATAGATGCTGTTTATAACTATAGTCAAATCATGGTAGGTAAACTACCACAGTTTGAGGAAAAGTAGTATTAGTGGGTATTTCTGAATAGATAAAAAGCCTGGCTTAAAAGTCTGAAATCTTATATTTTACTTAGTTTTATAACCTATCTGAAATTTAGATGTGAGAAACTTGTCAAAGAAAAAAATACAGCAAAATTTTCTAGTGATCCCTAACACTATAAAGCTTATTTGATATCCAGATTAAGTTTTGTAGGATCTCTCCTATAGTTTTGTTACTATGTTATAAATGCTAAATTTGATATTATTAATAAATTTGACTTAGGTGCCTTCATGTTGAAAGAAAATAAAATGCTCCCAACACTGCAATTATAAGTGTGATTTGAATCTGGGGGAGAAGTAGAGGGGGGCAGGAATCAAGATCCAGAAATTGAAATTTCATGCACTTTAAACCATATTTAGTTATTAATAATTTACTATGCAACTGCTATCTAAAGTAGTTATACAAAACATTTAATTTTTTAAAAAAATTTATTTCATACATGTATTTTACATCAGTCTTCCTTTTTGTACAGTGTATACTTGCTCCTCTCAGGTATAATCCCTGTATAATTTCCACCACCAGCTTACCTGTGCACCATCACCATAGCCCCTTGTGCTCTTTCCTCCCCTGTTTTGATCCCTCTCCCTCCCCCGCAGAGTGTCTCTAATTTATAGTTGCCTGTTAGTTTTGTTTTTTAATTTATTATAATTTTTTTTAGCCCTTACTTGGTTCCCTTACATTCCTCCTATAAGTGAAATCATCCCATATTTTTCTTTTTCTTTCTGGCTTATTTCACTGACATAATCCCTTCCAGCTCCATCCATGTTGCTGTGAATGGCATCTTTATCTTTTTTGACTGCTGAGTAATATTCCTCTCTCTCTTTCTCTCTCTCTCTCTTTCTCTCTCTGTCTCTCTCTCTCTCTCTCTCTCTCTCTCTCTGTGTGTGTGTGTGTGTGTGTGTGTGTGTGTGTGTGTACCACATCTTCTTGATCCAGTCATCTATTTTGGGGCATTTTGGTTGTTTCATATCTGACCTATTGTAAATAATGCTACAATAAACATAGGGGATCACGTATCTTTTTGAATTAATGTTTTTGTGTCCTTTGAGTAGATCCCTGGGAGTGGAATTTCTGGGTAATATGGAACCTCCACACAGCTTTCCATAATGGTTGGACTAGTTTGTATTCCCAACAGCAGTGTAGGAGAGTTCTTTTTTCTCCACATCCTCACCAACATTTGTTGTGTGTTTTTTTAATGTGTGTCATTCTCACTGGTGTAAGGTGGTATCTCATTGTGGTTTTGACTTGCATTTCCCTGATTACAAGTGATGTTGAACATTTTTTCATATACCTGTTGGCCATGAGTAATTCCTCTTTGGATAGGTGTCTTTTTAGCGCTTCTGCCCATTTTTTGACTGGATTGTTTACTTTGTTTTTTGTGAGTCACATCAGCTCTTTGTAGATCTTTGTGATCAGTCCCTTATCAGTAGTACTGTGTGCAAAAATTTTCTCCCAATCAGTAGGGTGTCTGTTTGTTTTGGCTAATGTCTATTTTGATGTACAGAAGCTTTTAAATTTGATATAGTCCCAGCTGTTCATCTTTTCCTTCACTTTCTTTGCTTTGGGGGATGTGTCTTCAAAGATGTTACTGAGAGGTATGTAATGTAGTGTTTTGCCTATATTCCCTTCTATATATTTTTATTTTATTTTTATAGAGAGAGGTAGTGATGAAACAGTTTTGTATTTTTTTCTTTTTTTTAAAGATTTGTTTATTTATACATACAAGCTGGGGTACAGGCCAGAGGCATGGGTGACGAGAGGGTTCACCAGAGACAGAGTGGGGAGCAGAACAGGCGTATCAGAAATACATTGCTGAGGGGAGCAGCAGGCGAGGCAGGAGAGATCTGCCACACCATGTGGGATTCTCCCCGGCTGGGCGTCAAACTCGCATTGCGCGCTGCCGACAGCTCCACAGCACAGCACTCAACCGCTGCGCCATCAGGGAGGCCCTGCTATATATTTTGTGGTTTCAGGTCTTATGTTCAAGTCTTTTATCCATTTTGAGTTGTTTTTTGTGCCTGGTGTGAGGTAGTAGTCTAGCTTTCTTCTTTTGCATGTAGCAGTCCAGTTTTCCCATCACCATTTATTGATCAAACTGTCCTTGTTCCATTGCATATTTTTGTACCTTTGTCAAAGATTAGTTTTCCCTAAATATGTGGGTTTATTTCTGGGTTTTTCTATTCAATTCCAATAGTCTGTTTGTGTGTGTGTGTGTTGTTCCAGTACCATACAGTTTTAATTATTGTGGTTTTGTAGTATAGTTTGAAGTCTGGGAGTGTGATACCGCCATTCTCCTCCTTTTTGTTCAGGAGAGCTTTGACTTTTTGAGATTTTTGTGGTTCCATATGAAATTAATCAATATTTGTTCTCTTTGAAGAATGTCATTGAAATTTATTGGAATAGTGTTGAATCTGTAAATTGCTTTCTGTAGTATGACCATTTTGATAATGTTAATTCTTCCAATCCATGAGCAGGGGATGTCTTTCCATTTCATTGTGTCTTCCATTTCTTTTAGCAATGTTTTATAATAATCTTTGTATAGGTCCTCATCTCTTTTGTTAGAGATACCCAGGTATTTGATTTTTTTTTGTTTCAATTATAAAACAAATGGTTTTCTTGATTTCTTCTGCAGATTGATTGCGTATAGGAAGGCTACTGATTTTTGTATGTTGATTTGTATCCTGCTCCTTTACTAAACTGGTTGATTATGTGGTGTTTTTAGTGTTCTCTATGTATATTACCATATCGTCTATAAATATTGATAGTTTTACTTCTTTCCCTATTTGGATTCTTTATATGTCGTTCTCTTGTCTTATTGCTCTGTCTAGGACTTCCAGTATTATATTGAAAAGCAGTGTTGAGAGTGGACATCCTTTGCTTGTTCCAGATCTTAAGGGAAAGGCTTTCCGCTTTTTATTATTGAGAATGATATTGTCTATGGGTTTGTCATATATGGCCTTTATCATGTTAAGGTATGTTTCTTCTATCCCTGAAATTTCAAGAGCCTTCATAAATAGATGTTGAACTTTGTCAAATGTGTTCTCAGCCTCTGTTGATATGATCACATGGTTTTTATTTTTCTTTTTGTTGATCTTTTGGCTTATATTAATTGATTTTGGGATGTTGAACTATCCTTGTGCCCCTGTAATAAATCCCACTTGGTCATGGTGAATTACCTTTTTGATGCATTGTTGGATTCTGTTGGCTGGGATTTTATTGAGGATTTTTGCATCCGTGTTCATTAGGGAGATTGGCCTGTAGGTTTCTTTTGTGTATGTGCATTGTCCTTGTTTGGTTTTGGTGTTAGTGTAATGTTGACTTCATAAAACACATGTGGTGGTAGTCTCTTCCTTCTCACTTTTTTGAAAGCATTTGTGTATGATAGGCATTAGTTCATTTCTGAACATTTGGTAGAATTCATTTGTGAAGCCATCTGGTCCTGGGCTTTTGTTGTGGGGGAGGGTTTGAATTACTGTTTCAGTTTTGCTGCTTGTAATTGTTCTGTTTAGGTGTTCTAACTTTGGATTATTGTTTAACTCTAGGAATTTGTCCATCTCTCCTAGATTGTTGAAGTTGTTTGCATGTAACTATTCATAGTAATCTCTGATTATTTTTTTGATTTCTGCTGTGTCATAATTTCTTCTCTTTCACTTAAGATCCTATTTGTGCTTTCTCCTGTTTTCTCTTTTTTTTTAAATATTTATTTATTTATGCATACAAGCTGGGGTGCAGGCCAGAGGTGTGGGGCAGATCAACGGAAATACACTGCTGACGGGAGCAGCAGGCGAGGCAGGAGAGGTCTGCTGCGCCATGTGGGAATCTTCCCGACTGGGCATGGAACTCACACCACAGCTGCCAACAGCTCCACAACGCTGTGCTTAACCCATTGGGCCACCAGGGAGGCCCTCTCTTGTTTTTTTTCCTTGTGAGCCTGACTAGAGGTATGTCTATCTTGCTTATTTTTTCAAAGAACCAACTTTGGTTTCATTGATCTTTTGGATTGTTGTTTTAACTTCTATTTCATTTATTTCTGCTTTGATTTTTATTATTTCCTTTCTTCTACTGGTTTTTGGGTTTATTGTTGTTGCTCTTTTTCCAGTTCTTTGAGATGGGAGGTTAGATTGTTTCTTTGAGTTATTTTTTGTTTCTTGATGTGAGCCTGTATTGCTATATATTTTCCTCTTATAACTGCTTTTGCTGTGTCCCCTATGTTTTGGAGAGTTGTGTCCTCGGTGCCATTCATCTCAAAGTATTTTTTAATTTCTTCTTTGATCTCATTGATCCAATGGACTTCCAGTTATGTGGGTTTTAATCTCTATGAAGTGGGAGAAAGCCTTGCTTTCTTTTCATGGTTTATTTCTAGTTTGATGCCTTTATGGTCAGAGAAGATAGTTGTTATGATTTTGATCTTAGTGTATCTGTTGATGTTTATCTTATGTCCCAGTATGTGATTGATCCTGGAGAATGATCCTTGTGCACTTGAGAAAAACGTGTACTCAAAATTTTTTGGATGCAGTGTCCTATAGATGCCTGTTAACCCCATGCCTATTAAGTCCTTATATAGAGCTCTAATGTCCTTACTTATTTTATGTCTCATTGATGTGTCGATTGGTGAGACTGGCGGGTTGAAGTCTCCTACTAGATACGTATTTTCTCTGATGTCTGTTTTCAGTGATGATAATAATTGCCTAATATATTTTGATGCTCCTTCAGGTGAGTATATGTTGATGACTGTTATGCTTCCTGATGTATTGTCTCCTTTGTGGTACTATAGTGACCATCTATGTCTCTTTTTAATTTGAAGTCTATTTTATCTGAGTATAGCTGTTGCTGCCTTTTTTTTTTTTTTTTTTTTTTTTTTTTTTTTTTTTTTTTTTTTTTTTTTTTTTTTTTTTTTTTTTTTTTTTTTTTTTTTTTTTTTTTTTTTTTTTTTTTTTTTTTTTTTTTTTTTTTTTTTTTTTTTTTTTTTTTTTTTTTGGTCCATTTGCTTGTAGGATTGTTTTCCAACCTTTTACTTTCAATCTATGTTTATCTTTTATAGTTAAATGTGTTTCCTATAGATAGCAAAAGATTGGGTTCTGTGTTTTAATCCAGCTGTAGTACTCTGTGTCTTTTTATTGATGAATTTAGTCCATTTACATTTAGAGTTAATATTGATAGATTCACATCTGTATTAGCCATTTTGTTTGCCTTTTTTGTGATTCTATTCCTTGTTCTGTTCTTCCTATTCATTCTTCTGTTGGTTTTGGCTTTAGGGTTTCTTGTAATATTTTTTGGAGTGAAGGTTTAGTAGTAATAAATTTCTGAAGATTTTGTTTGTCTGAAGGTTTTTATTTTTCCTTCATAGAGGAAGGGGGCTTTGCAGGGTACAGTATTCTTGGTTAGCATTTGTTGACTTGTTTGTTATGTCACTCCTTTCTCTTCTTGCCTGTTGTGTTTCTTCGGAGAAGTCTGATGTCAGCCAGTTTTCTTTATAAGTTACCTCTTTCTTTGCCCTCATCAGTTTCATTAGTTTTTCCTTTTCTTGGGCCTTTGGAAACTTTGCTATTATGTGTCTTACTGTAGTTTTCCTTTCATTGTGGTAATTTGGTGTTCTTCTAGCTTCCTGTATGTATTTTCATTTCCTTCATGCTTGGCAAGTTCTCTTCAGTTATCTCCTTGAATAGTTTCTAGGTTTCTCTGTCTCCTCATTTTCTGGGATTCCTATTACTCTTATTTCCTTTCCTTTCAGTGTCAGATAGTTCTCGAAGTGTTTCTTCATTCTTTTTTCTTTGTACTTCTCTTTCCCTTTCTTTTTTGGTTCTTTTTATGTCTGTATCTTCTAGAGTACTGATTCATTCTTCCATTTCTTCTATTCTGTTTTTATGGCTTGTCCCAGAATTCTTGAGCTCCTCCACTAATCTCTGGATATCCTCCAGTTCCTTCACTTTCTTTCTCAGTTCATTGATTATATTCTAATCTCTTTCTACATTTTCTCTTAACTCTTTTAATTGTTTTCATTATGGCCTTTTTGAATTCTTTTTCTGTTAGATGGAGCTACTCTCCTGTATCCATATTATAAGGTTCCGGAGGTTGACTTTCTTTCGTTGGTGTATTGATCCCAGGAAGGTCTGCTTGATCAATTGTAATTTTCGTTCTTCCCATTGTTAGTCTTTGGCTTTGCTCTGTTCATAGTGCCCCTGTACCACTGATGCAGTGGGCATGACTTCTCATTTCTTTTGCTGAGGTATGAATGTGTCTGCCTAGTGTCTGAGCTGCTGTGGCTGAATGCATATCCTGACACTCTTCTATTATGGTAGGTGTTGTTCTGAGTGGTGCTTTGCACCAGGAGCCCCTGCTTTTAGGTTCCCCACTAGGCAGGATGGGATACAATGTCTTAGCGTGTGGTAGTTAAGAATCTTATGTCAAGTATTGCACCTCCTGACATATTCTGAGGTCAAGGCCACTGGGAGATACCTGCAGGCTGGGTGGGATATATTTCTCTGTTAAACTGCTAGGTCCCTCTGGGTGTGCCTCAGAGGAATACTGGGATCCTCTGAATAAAGAGAATAAAGAGAGAAAGAAGCAATGAGGAGGATGATACAGAAATTTAGAAGGAACAAAGGTGAGAGAAGATAGAAGGGGCTAGAGAGGAGGAAGAGGAAGGAGGAGGAAATGTAGCAGAAGGAGGAGAGAAAGTAGTGGTGGTAATGAGAAGGAAGAAAAATAGAATCAGAAAACAGAAATAGTAGAGAGGGAAATGAATAACAGACAACCAATTGACCAATAGGCAAACACACACACAAACAGATGGGGGGAGAATTGGTTATCAGGACTGATGGCTTCGTGAGCTAGTTATTGCTGTTTTAGTCTGGTCCACTGGCCTTCCATCGGGCTGAGAAAGATAATCTTCCCAGGGAGGTTAGATAAAGAAGAAAAAAAAAGTACAAAGGGGCATGAATGAACTGCAGCTCTGGGTGTGGGAGGATCGCAACTCTTTCTGAGCCCTTGAGGTAGCTGGGCAGATGATGGGGCTCCTGCAGCCTCCTTCACCTGAGGGATTGGGGTACCAAGAGGCCCCCAGTGTAGGGACCAGCCTTATTAGGCTCTCTCTGATGTCCTTCCCATTGAGAAGTGCAGCCAGCTAAATGGTTCCACAGGTCTCAGGAGGAGGCAAGGGAGAGAAGTGCCACAACCAAGGGCCTGCACCCAGTGCTGTGTATCTGTGAGGATGCTTCATTTGCCCACTTTACATTGTCTGGACCCCTCAGACGTCTCAGGATTCTCCTGGTTTCTTGTCCTTGGGCTTTTCCTCCCTTCTAGAGGTAATGGACCAGTTCTGTGGGTGGGGGAGGGGAGAAGGGTTCTGATGATTTTCTCTCTTCCCTTCCCCCATCTTTCCAAATTCCCTTGGCATCTGAGCGAATCACCGGTGTTGTCAAGTTTGTATAACACATCCAGGTCCCTCAAGGATCTTGATGTTATTTCTCCCTATTACATGTTTTAATGGAAGAATTTCATCCTAGCTTCCCTTTACTGCCATGTTAATGACATCACCACCTTTGTCATTCTTAATCTTTGAATAGGTTGTGAATCTGTTTGAGAGTGTTGATAAAAATTACATACTGTCTCTGAAAAAGTATATACACACATTTTCATATATAATTTTAGACAGTATTACATTACACATCCTAGGAAGTGTGAACATGTATTGTGGGATTACAAATTTCTGCTCTAAGTTTTTATGTTAGATCATTTGTCCCTTAGTCTTAGTATTTGTCTTACACACTATAAAATAGTTCAGATCTTCCAGTTCACTGCTTTGATCATGAATAACACTTCTGAAAAACAGTTTTGGAAGATGATGTCCTCAAATCAGATAATTTATATCTTTAGCTTTACATTATGATACTTTTCACTTTCACCAGTTCTTCACTGTTCTGACACCATACATTCTCTTTTGTATTGCAATGTATATTCTGTTACCGGATACTGTACTAGTATCTGATCCTGTTCACACCTTCACAAATGGAACCATGGCCTTTGTCTACTGTATATCCTTCTCTAAATCATAAAAGACCAACCTTGCAAGGGAAGGTCTTCCAGCTTATTCAATATATACCCTCTGGCCTGTGAGTGAGTTGGGTTCTTCAAGTTCTCAGAGCCTCTAAGGATCCCATCTATGAATTCATGGGTATATTATTTATACTAGTAGCAATATAACATCATAGCGTTTTCTAAATTATAACTTAAAAATACTTAACATTAGCCATAAGTATTATAACAAAGTGACAAAATCCACCCAAGTCTTTATTCAGAGTTTCTCTTTGGGACACCACTAGCAGTTCAGGTGTGGAGATTTTGGATTGCCTGAATCACTTGAGAACTTTACTCTCTGTCTATTCTAGCATGCAAATTTCGTTCTTTATTTTACTCCCTTCCCTTCACAATATTTAACCAGAATTCTCTTGATTATAAACTGTGCAGGAGTAAATTAATCACCAAATAAATTTTTAGAGGAACCTATCATTTTGCTGGTTTTGGTTTTCTCCTTTTTAATCTGGATAACATTGGTTTACAATGCTGTATATGCTTCACTAGTTTTGTTGCTCAGATATGATTCTGATGTTCCTAAGGGTCGAGACAAAGATTTTTCTTTAACAGGTACCCAGAGTGTCATATTTGGTATAAACCTCACTGTTGCCCAAGTAAATGCTAACAATTCAGCTTACTTAGTGTATGATTCATTGGCACAGTTTCACACAGCTACTTGTACTTGAAAGTTAAAATGAAGAAATTCATGTTTCCTTACTTCACACCAACTGTTGTCAGAGAAATGAGGAAAGCACTAGTTTTTGAATGAGAATAGTGAGTACTAGTAATAGTGGCAATTGAAGTAGTAAAATGGGAAACTTTTTCCACTTGTTTATTTAGCAGTTGTTTCTTTTGTTATGTTTAATGCTACCTTGAAGCCAGAAAATGAAGGCTAGCCAATTTGTTTTCAGTTATTATGTAGTTAATTCTACTGTAGAATATTTACTAAATGAGAGCATAGGTATCTTATCATGAAAAATCTCCCCAAAAGGGAGATTTTGGCAAATCCTTGCCAGATCTTAAATGGTTTGTTTTATGTTTGTACCTCACAGATACAAAGCATGGCTTTATATGAATAATAAGTATATCTGTGAATTACTTCTCTTTTTGTATTATGTATGTCATGTAACCTATGTTACGTTTACTGGTGATTTAATTTATAAACATCAGCAGAAATACAGATGACATCTAACTTAGTACTTTTGCTAGTAAAATGGTTTACCTGTTTTTCCACATCCTCAGTTCATTTATTACAAATTTATTATTTTATTGAGGTAATATTGGTTTGTGACATAGTATCATTTTCAGTTATTCAGCTTTATATTTTGAGATCTGTATATACTGTATTATGATCCCACCAAAAAGTCCATTTTCCATCTACCACCATACAGTTGATCCCTTTTACCCATTTTATACGTCCATCCCTGTCCTCCTGGTAACTTCAGTGCTATTGTCAATCTAAGAATTTTGTTTTGTTTGTTCCTTTGCTTCAAGTCTTCTACAAGTGAGTGAAATCTTATATTTGTCTTTTTTCCTTTGATTTACTTCACTTATCCCCTCAAGTTTCATCCATGTTGCCCTAAATAGCAAGATTTCTTCTTTCTTTATAGCTAAATAGTATTCCATTGTCTACATGTAACACATCTTAATTCACTCACTAAGTCTTTGGGCACTTAGGCTGTTTCCATAACTTGACTATTATAAAATAAATTGTGCTGCAGTGAACACAGAGTGCATATAACCCTTGAATTGGTGTTTTTGCATTCTTTAGGTACATACTCAGTAGAATTGCTGGGTTGTATGGTAACTATTCTTAATATTTTGGGAAACCTCCACAATGTTTTCCATAGGGGCTGGAATAGTCTACATTTCCCACCAATAGTGTACAAGGATTCCTTTTTCTCCACATCCTTGCCAACACTTCTTGCTTCTGGTCTTCTTGATATCCTTATAGGTGTGTGGATGGCACCTCATTTTGGTTTTGATTTGTTTTTCCCTCACGATAAAACATGATTCTTCTTTGGAGAAATGTCTGTCTCTTCTGTCCGTTTTTTTGATTGGGTTTTTTATGGGGGGGATTTTTGTTTTGTTCAGTTGTACAAGTTCTCTGTTGATGTCAAGGTATTAACTCCTTGTCAGATATATGATGTAGGAATATTTTCCCATTTGATAGGGTGTCATTTTGTTTAAATGATAGTTTCTTTCCCTGTGAAGAAACTTTTAGTTTTATGTAGTCCATTTGTTTATTTGTGCTTTTGTTTCCTTGCTGTTGAAGTCAAGTCCCCAAAGACATCACTGAAGCCATTATTGTGGAGTGTTTTGCCTATGTCGTCTTCTATGTTTCTTATCATTTCATGTCTCATATTCAAGTCTTTAATGCATTTTGAGTTATTTTTTGTATATGATGTAAGATAGTGGTCTAGTTTTATTCCTCTATTTATGGCTGTCCAGTTTTCCCAATCTGTTTATTTAAGAGATTTTCCTTTATCCTGTATATATTCTTGGCTCCTTTTAAAGACCTTTTTAAAATCTAAAGTAAGTAATTGTGGTTATAAATGAAAGGAAACAAGGAGCCTTTATTCCTGTTTGCTGTATATACTTTTCTTAGTGCAATTGCACGTGACAGGGTACACACCTATATAAAGATATTGTAGTAAGTTTTTAATAGGGTTTATAATAGACAAGCAAAAACCCAAATTTTTGCGTATTGGCTTAAAGCCTCAAATCTGTTTTTAAATTGTTATATTTTACATATTATATTCCAAGTTTGGAATTGATTCTGACTCATTAAGATTCATTCACTCTTGGAAAGCTTTTTTAAGCTATTTAACAATGTTAACCATGTAGTCGGTTCTGGAAAAACAAAGATAAAACATACTTTAATTCTTATGGAACTTACTGTAATAGTACACAGATAATTCCAGTAAGGGTCATCAGAGCTTTGGGTTCTGTATACTAACACCAAGAGAACACCTGACCCCTGATGGGTATTTGGAGGACTAAAGTAGAATTAATTCTTAACACATAATTTAGCCAAATGAAAAAAGGGACAAGAGACAACCAGCTATATTACATACATAGCTTTGGGAGGTTTTTAAATTACAATCAGAAGCTGTAAGTGGTTCTTTAATCTTTCTTCTGGAAAGGTGGTCAGTGAAAGTTTATTGAAGCTCATTGATGGTGATGAGCATCATCACCAGCATATACCAGCATGGCTGGTGGATACACCATACCACATTGGTTTTAGGGAAATCATGTTAGCCATGAACAAAACTAAGGTTGATATTTTAAATTAGTACAATATTTGTTTTGTACACAAACCAATTCATTAAAATTATAGTATCAGTGAAAGTTTTAAATAGAAATGTTATTTTTTAATTAAGAAATTACAAATCTGTCTGTCCTGTAGGCTCTTAATATCTTTCCATTTATCCGAAGCTTTTAAAATGTTTCCTTCTAGTTTTGTTTCAGATAAAATTTCTGTTTGTATGCAACCAACGTATTACTGTTGTTAAAAAAATAATTCCCATCTTTGGCCAAATTTTGTGTAAGGTTAGAGTATGGGGTTTAAGGAACTTGATGATAGTGATACAAACTGCCAACATTTGGCCATAAGCCTTAAAGTAAAAGCCACTCTCACTGTGATTTTCCTTTAAACTGAGGAAGGATATAAAGGGGAACTTTTGCTGGGGGTTGGGGATATGGACATCTGAATGGATCACCAAGAATGTGATGGAAGCATAGGGAGAAAGCAATGCAAAGTGTTATATGAATGAACCACTTTCTTTAGTCCCCAGCTATAAAACACACCTGTAGACTGCAGATGTTCCCCCAAAAAGGGATACGAGGAAGGAGAGATTCTTTAATCCATCCCTCCTTTGCATCATACTGTGTCACATAGGACCCACTATCCTAAATACTGCTATTCCTAATGTCGGCCTTTATTTATGACTCAGCACTCTGATAGTAGCACTTTCCCCAGGCTTACTTGAAGTTCTCAGTTTCATCTGAGGCAGCCTTTTTGCATAAATATGTAAGGTTCTGAGTATTAGATCATAGACTGTCTCCCAAAAAGTTCCTTAGGCCTACTGCTATCCTTCTCAGCTGCCCAAAGAAGAGAGATCACAATGAAATAAATTTACTGATACCAGACTTGTTACTAGTTTTCTGTGTAAGTTTAATTATATAATCTTGAGACATGTTAGTGTGGGACTTACCTCATTTTGAAAAGTCACAAGCCAAAAATGTCATGGTTGATAAGTAACATTGGGGAAATTTTTTCAGAACTTGAACTTTATCTGTGGGATACCTATGTTTACCATGTGCAATTAGTTCCTTTCATATTTCTCTCTAGCACTTACTCTCTTCTATTATGCCTCCCTCACTAGAAAATGAGTGCATCTTCATTTTTGTCACTTATCTTTAAACAATGCTTGGTCATAGGCAGCATGCAATATTTGTTGATTTATTGATGTTGAATACTTATAAAAAGTTCACAAAGTATTTCATCTTCTACGTAGGGAAAAAAGCTAAAATAATTCAGAGAATTTTATCAGAACTTGAAATTTATCTTTATGGGACACCTAGATATTTTTTCAGATACACCACAGAAAATTCAAGGACAGCAAAGCAATTACATTTTAGCCAGCTTAAATAAAGGTCCCAAATGAGTAAGGTTTTACTTAGTATATATAATACAATGTGTATATATACTTTGGACATACTGAAAAAACATTGTAATTCTTTTCCCATTTTCTTACTGAAAAATGTAGAGATCAAAGAATGTTCAAAAAAGAACAGAGAACTAACTTTCTAATTTGTTATTTCATGGATAAAAAGTAGAAACTGAATGGTAAAGCACCTGTTGCTCTAGAGGCAATAAACTAGTGAAATGTCTTAAAAGAAGTCATCAACTTTCAAAGATCTCTTTTATCCAGTTCACATCACTGTTTGCTCTTAACTCCTTTGTCACATTTTTTGTGCATTACAAGTAATCCTTGAAATCCATGGAGCATTTTATGTATAACCAGAACCATGTGGAAGATTCTCACATGTTCAGTAGAACTCCAAATCCCAGCATTTCTTCTGCCCCTCCCTTCCCACATACTAAGATTTAGATGCAGGTTTGAGAAGCAAATAGTCCTAGTAGGAGGAGGAATTCACCCCCACTCCCATCACTTTCCACCTACCAGCATGCTCTTGGGTAGGTTTTGGATAGCAGAGAGCCACCAGCAAGCCCTGAAAGGCTCTTTGATCTCACCACTGCATTCCATACTCTTCTTAGCTTCCTAAGGAGCTACTTGCTCGGACAGCTGCTTCCCTCTTGCCAGTCCACTGTTATTTATGTGTAACAGTATACATTTGGCCAGTAGAGTGGATTTGTAGAAATATCTTATGAAGTAGCATTATTCAGATAAGGGTTCTGGTTAATATTTTTCATTCTGCTCCCACTGAAATAGTTCTCTCAAACTGCAGTGAACAAGTTGGAGTAAGAAGAAGCAAAACAATTTTCTCCAGTATTTCAGACTGTGTAGCTTAAATGAGTTGTCCTTCCTTGTTCTGCTTTTACTTCCCCATGCAATGTTTAAGGGCAATTCATATTTTTTAAGAACAACCTTAGAAAGGATGGAACCAAAGTGGTGGAATAGGGAAAACTTGTGTTTACCTCCTCCCATGTTCACAGTAAATCTTTATCTAAATATGGACTAATCTACACAGAAGCAAACCTGAAACCTAGACAAATAAAGCTTCCATAACAGAGAGTAAAAAGGCAGCATTCTGATGGATAGGAGAGACAGAAATATATGTTTTCACTTAAGATGAAACTGCACCATAGGGAATACATGCCTAAGGTATGTATTTACTCTGGGGATCTGAGGGAGGACAGTACCTAAAACTTGGCAACCCCAAGCCTATGATCAAGCATACTGGAGACAAACTCCTAGAACTCCTACATTGAGGGCCAGAGGAAATTAGCAGAGGACAGCCAAGGAGAAATTAGAAGCTACGAACTTGCCCTAAATAGCCTGTAAGCAGACTCCTTTGTCCTGGGACCACATAATTATACCATTCCTTAGTGTCCAGAGCCTGTGGTTAAAGGAATCCCAGATACAGTGACCTGATAGGTGAACTAGGGAATTATCCAGAGTTAGAGTCGCTCACAGGCACCGATTTGGCATCCCCTTGCAACCTTGCTGATAACAGCATGGTGGGCACCATCTTGGAATCCACTTTTAATACTACCAGAGTCCAAGGGCAAATCATTGATTAAAGTTCCACCTACCCACTGGAAGTAGCCCAACCTACTGCAAAGCCAAAAGACAAGAAGATCCATCCCAGTCAGATGAAAAGAACTTGTCCTTAATACTTACTGCCTTCTTTCTAGCAATAAAGCTATACCCCTGAAGCGCATAAGTACCCTAGACATGTCCCACAGGATAGCCAGCTAAAGGACCCAGCTATCACCTGCCGCTCTCCCATAACCTGCCAGATCCTGCATCCTACCAACTAGTGTGTGAGTTCTGCCTCAGCTGCAAGGGCTCAGCTGCCCCATTTCATGCCATCAGCATGGCAGGCCGTGGTCCCTGTGTGCCTGCAGTAAGGCACCACTGAGCTACCTCAGCCTTACTCTTGAGGTCCACCTCTTGGTCTGTGCAAAACCATTAAGACCAGTCACAGGGCTTCTGAAGTAGGTGCTGCAGCTACTATTACCAGGAGCCCAGCTAGCTTCTGCAACCGAGGATAGATAGCTGAGTGCACCCCTTCCAACCTGCCTAGCTGACTGAGGGCCATGTTCCCAGTAGCTAGCCCCCTACATAAGTAGACATCATTTTTTTCTAAAGATTTATTTACTTATAATACAAGCTGGGGTACAGGCCAGAGGCATGGGGCAGCGAGAGGGTTTACCAGAGACAGCCTGGGGAGCGGAACAGGCAGATCGGCAGAAATACACTGCTGAGGGGAGCAGCGGGCTAGACAGGAGAGGTCTGCAATGCCATGTGGGAATCTCTCTGGCCGGGCATCAAACTCGCATCGCCACTGCCACTGCTCCACAACACAGCACTTAACCACTGCACCACCAGGGAGGCCCCAGTAGGCATCATTTTTAAGCCTCACTTTACAAAAGAAAAAAACCAAGTCTTGTCAAGGTTAAACAGTTTGCTTCAGTTAACACAGCAGTTGACTTCTTAGCAGCATAGGCATTGTAACATTCCATTCTCAATCACTGTCCTACACTAGCTCCTCGAAAAATTAAATACATTAGGAAAATAGAGAAAATAATGTGGGTAATGACAGTTGAGGCAGTTTTCATGGAAACAGTGGGATGTAAGCTAGGCTCTAGAAAATAACAAATAGTAGAACTAGAAGTAGTCATCTGAGAGGATATGGGCTAACTGTCCAATTCATTCATTCTTCTGAAATCAGTGAGCATCTTTATAACCACTACTTTGAATTATTATTCAGGCATTTTGATCCTATCTGCTTCTTTAGGGTCTTTTTCCAGAGTTATGTTTTGCTCTTTCATTTGGGGCATGTTCTTCTGTTTCTCCATTTTAACTAGTTCTCTGTGCGTGCTTCTATGTTTTAGGCGACACTATCAACTGTTCTGGTACTAAGAGTTTAGTTTGCAGGTAATGTTTCATGGTGTTCTGAAGCACTGTCCTCTCTGGTTTCCCGAGTTAGTTGTTCAAGGTATGTACCCTTTTGTGGATGATATCTTGTCTGCCTGCTGAGGGCTAGGGCTGTCAATCCTTCCACCAGTGTCACTTTGGTTAAGTTTGGCCTCTGCCCAGAACTAATATGCACTTAGTGGGTACAGCTTTGGCACATGGTTACCTGGTGTTACTGTGGGATGCACCTGGTGCATCTAGGCCACCTGCTACATTGGTGCTTGTTGGTCTAGCTGCAGTGCACAGTGCCTCAGCAATGCCACCTCCAATTGCCACCATGAGTCTGGTCCCTCATTCAACCTCTTAGGTGCCACCAACTCCACACTCACATTGAAGGGACAAACACTATCTTTCACTTGCAGCTTTTGGTTTTGACTACTGGATAGTGGATGCTATCTGGAATACGACAGATGGCCATTTGTGACCTTAGAAAATCTTTCTCGATTTCCCCCCTGTAAATAAGTCCTATTGGGAGTTGTATCTTGAACTTGTAAGTGCACAAGTGAGGACCTACAAACTGTGACATTCCCCCAAGTTTGCACAGTTTCAGAAATCAACCCAGAAAAGGGAGGTTTGGTTTGATCTCATGTACCTTTTCTTGTTCACAGAGAGGATATTTAACCAAAATTGGAAGAGATAATAAGCAACCGATGAACCATTACTTAAAATGGCACTTTGCAGAATAATGGACTCTCAGATATGTTATGTGTTTGAAAGTTAAAGACATATATAGGCTTACAGAAAATGGTAATCATGAGATAGAAGGGTTTCTATGGTCTAAATCTTCTAGAAGAAAAATACAGAATGTCTTTGAAAGTGTTTTTTGTTTTGTTTGCTTTAAGAGAGTAGGAAATTTATGTTTTTACTACTTGGCCATTTTTATTTTTATTACTTTTTTTAAGATTTATTGACTTAATTACAGAAGAACTGGGGTCTTGGCTGGAAATGGGGTGGGGGAGAGTATTCATCTGAGACAGAGTGGGGAGCAGAACATGTGGATCTACTGAAATACACTGCTAAGAGGAACAGCAGGCGAGACAGGAGAGGTCTGCTGTGCCGTATGTGGGTTAGCTCCCTGGCTGGCGATTGAACTAAGGCCTCAGACAGCACTGAGACTTAACCTCTACACCACCAGGGAAGTCCTACTTAGTCATTTTTAGTATATTAGGACCAAGGCAAGTAAGATTGCTACCAGATACAGGACAACATGAAGACCAAATGAGACAGAAAGTTAATGATGATTCATTTTGTTAAGAGGCCAGTTGAGGAAGAGGATAAATGGGTAACTGACTCCTTTCAGTTAGTTGACGTTTGAAATTTGTTTACTTATACAAAAAACGTTTTTGGTAAACTGTATTTTTTTTTAATTTTTTTTTTGCTAATCATGAACAACTTAGATATTAGGAAGTATAAAAAAGCCAACATTTGTTTAAAGCGTTGGGAAAATACTTTATTTCTATATAAATTATTTACTTTTGTTAATCTCTTAATGTTAATATAATAAATAAAAATATTCTCCAAACTAATGTATATGCACATGTTCAACTTCTTTCAGTTCTAATGTACTGCATTCTGTGATATCTAGAATTTTGCCAGTGCTATGACATTTACTGAGAAGACTTCCCTACCTTATCCATATATTTTGTGTAAATTCACTGCCAGACCATGTAGTATGTTTTGGTAGGAATTAATATTTGTCTTGATTACCTACAGATACTCAATATTGATTTGTTTTAAAAAATGATAACACATGTTATTTCATAATAATTTAAGGGAAAATAGGGCCTCCCTGGTGGCACAATGGGTTAAGTGCAGCACTATGAAGCTATCCAGAGCCACTGCAGCATGAGCTCAATACCCAGCCAGGAAGATTCCCACATGGCACAGCAGACCTCTCCTGTCTCGCCCGCTGCTCCCCTCAGCAGTGTATTTCAGTTGATCTGCCTATTCTGCTCCTCACTCTGTCTCTGGTGAATCCTCTCACTACCCCACACCTCTGCCCTACACCCCAGCTTGTATGCTTAAATAAATAAATCTTAAAAAATAATAATTTAAGGGAAAAGAAGTACATAGACAGTTTTAGGTAGAGTCAGGGTATAGGTAATTGCAGTATTAGTAGGTATTTTATATTCTTTGTATTCCAATATTCTGGTAGGCACTGAGGAGAACTAAAGAACTATAAAACTAACTATAAAACTAACCCAGTTGTCAATTGTAAGCACATTTCTAGGTCAATGAGGTTCTCGGCAGTACAGACTCATAATTTACATTATTTATCTTCTTCAACTGAGTGTTCCTCTGGGGTTAACAGCCCATAAGGACCAAAAGATGCTTACTTGATGTTATCAACTTCAGAAGGGCACAGAAAATTTTGTTAGAGATGTAATACAATTCGTTTTCAAAGTTCCCCAAGAATGCAGGGGGAGCTGTGAGGGAGATGGGAGCACAAAGGGTGCTTAGTAGTTGATTCTGCTTAGTTTAATTTTTCTAATAAAGTTCAGCCTCAGGTTGTGGGAGAGATCCATTTACAAAATGAAGAAGAGAAAATCAGTCCTAGACAGAAAAATTGAGATCAGCAAGAGGGGTGTTGATGGTTTTGAACTTGTAGAGAGTTACACAATTGTAATTCATACTTTCCCCCCACTTAAATTCTAGTTATCACTCACTGAACATCAGATGTGTGTCAGAGTAAATAACACTGGTCAACACTGAGATCATTATTGACTTTAAAAGGCCACAATCTGTAGTATCTCGGTGTGTTGAACATGATTATAACCCTGAAATTTTTTATTAGCTCTCATTTTGAAGATATTTCATATAATCCATTTTATGTTTCACCGTGTAAATTTACCCAGTAGGACTGCAACAACACCCTAAATCAGCCTCGAATGATGTAATATTGCATTGCATAATACCATCATGCACACATCATCCAGAGTTGATTGCATCATTTTCTGTTGCAGTGCAATACTACTGCCAGGCGGCTGCTGAAGTAAGCTGACATCAGCAGTGTACTAGATAAAGCCCTTTGGAAAAGTTGAACATTGAAAATATTTCAGACTTTGTGCGAGACAGTTGAACCTACTGTTCCATAGAACTGTTACCATTTTATCCATTTAGGCACAATACAGAACAGTAATGCCTCGGAAGTGCGTTAATAGTGTGGACAATTTCTGCTCTATTTGTGGGGAAGTGACATTTGCCAACCAGAAGAAAAGTATCACTTCTCAAGTGAAGAAGGCTTGTCATTTTGACTTGGGATGCAAGGCTGGTGACCAAGACAAGCCTTGGGTCCTGCATAGATGCTGTGCTACATGTACAACACAGCTTTCACAGTGGTTCAGTGGCAAAAGACCATCAATGCCGTTTGCAGTCCCCATGGTGTGGAGAGAGCCAAGCAACCACATAAAAGACTGTTACAGTTTATTCAATAAATGGTGCTGGGAAAACTGGACAGCCACATGCAAAAAAATGAAGCTAGACTACTACCTCACACCCTGCACAAAAGTCAACTCAAAATGGATAAAGGACCTGGATGTAAGACCTGAAACCATAAAATGTATAGAAGAAAATATAGGCAAAACTCTACACGACATACATCTCAGCAAAATCTTGAA